>JAWZYT010003582.1:100000-130000 GCA_034508575.1 Petrolisthes manimaculis | reverse complement strand
TCTTTTGTGTGTTGGTAGAAGAGGTTATCAGTGATTCCATTTTTTTTTACTTAAGCTGCAATAATAAAAATAATAAATGGTTTTCGGTTCTCTCAGAAAACAGGAGTGGCGATTCAGTAAAATGTTTAATAAGGACTAAGTAAGTTAAATTCAAACTTGCTCTTATAGAGTTTCAAAGATCAATTTTTATTCATGTTTTTTTTTTTTTTTTTTTTTTTTTTCGACCAACTATTTTGGCACCAAGAATAAAATGTGTATATAGTAGTGTTCGCAAGTCTTGGAGCAACTGAATCCTCCCAACTATTCCATGCAACAGGCCACCATTGCTGCTGTTAACCCAGTCCTGTTTCCTAGCATACTTTGGAGGAATTAGGACACCCCAACAAGTGTACCAAAAGTGCAACATTAGACTATCCCTTCCTCTCGTAAGACCGGACGCACTTTCTTTCTCCCTCTCTCCCTCCTCAGTGTCCCTCCCCCCTCAGTGTCCCTTCCTCCCTCCCCCCTCCCTCTTCCCTCCTCAGTGTCCCTTCCCCCCTCCCACCCTCCTCTCCCTCCTCCGTGTCCCTTCCCCCCCCCCCTCCCCTTCGTTCTTGCATAGTAAAATAAACAAGAGTAAATGAGTTGGCTCTTTGCCGCCTGGGAGACTCTGGGTATGGTACGTGTTCTCTACTGGAGGAGGCACCAGAAGCAATTACCAACATGTGTTTTTTTTCGCTGTTGGATATTTTTTTTTTTTTTTTTTTTTTTTTTTTTTTTTTTTTTTTTATTCTCACATGGTCATTTCTGTACTGATAATCAATATATATGGTTTTCTATGATGAACTTCTATCTCTCTCTCACTTGGTCCTAAAAATAGTATTGCCTTCTTTCTCAATTTGTGTCCCTAAAATTGAAACTGAAAATTATATATTTTTTCGCATGGCACTTGAAATACTCAGGTTTCCAACAACGATTGACCGATGCTACTTCCCAATTCCACATAATAATAATAATAGTAATAATAATAATAATAATAATAATAATAATAATACTAATACTAATACTAATACTAATACTAATACTAATACTAATACTAATACTAATACTAATACTAATACTAATACTAATAATAATAATAATAATAACAATAATAATAATAATAATAATAATACTAATACTAATACTAATACTAATACTAATACTAATACTAATACTAATACTAATACTAATACTAATACTAATACTAATACATAATAATAATAATAATAATAATAATAACAATAACAATAACACAATAACAATAACAATAACAATAACAATAACAATAATAATAATAATAATAATAATAATAATAATAATAATAATAATAATAATAATAATAACAATAACAATAACAATAACAATGACAATGACAATGACAATAATACTACTCTGAATACAAATTAAAAGTCAAATGAAAAGTCCTCCACGAATGAATCACTGGAGCAGCACAGGGTTAATAATAATATGTTAGACGCCGCGTGTGTGTGTGTGTGTGTGTGTGTGTGTGTGTGCCAAGTGAACCCTAAAGTGGTGCTGATAATAATGTGTTAATGCATACACGGTGTTGGAGTCCCATGTCATGTATTAGCTTTCATCTGCTCTTGATCACATTACAATTTGTTCCCTGAGGCAGGACGGCGCTTTGATTTACGTCCCGATAATGATGTTCGAATGCCGGCAAAGACTATACGAGTATAAGCAGTCAGTCAGTGAGGCAGGCATGGAGGGAGGCAGGCACGGAGGCAGGCAGCACAAAAATTCCTCTTCCCCCTTTTTCTCTGACACTGCATTGCGACACCCTAGAGTCCCAGACAGACATCAAACTACAACTGACGTCACAAATACTTATACACACAACACAGACAACTCATGATCATCAACAACATAATCTCTCAAACATAAAATAAATGTATATAATAGATAAAAGGATAAATAGATAAACATATATATATATATATATATAATAGATAAAATGATAAATATGTAAATAACTAAATAAATATAAAATATATATATTATATATATATATATATATATATATATATATATATATATATATACTATATATATATATATATATATATATATACTATATATATAAGAAAAAGATAAATATATAAAAAATATATAAATAAACTTCAGGGAAAAATCGATATACGTGAGAGGTTTCCAATAGGGCAACGGGTGTTATAACTTAAGAATCCAGCAGGTTATTACTGTATAATAGTATAATATAGACTTATTACCTCAGTTACCTCAGTTAGTTACGTCTCTTGTCCGTCTGCAAAGGGTATTATTATTCTTTTTTTTTTTTTTTTTAGTACTCCGTGAGAGTTGATAAAATGTGCATATTCATATCATTTTCAGCATAAAATTAGTGGAATAAAAACACCCCTCGTCAAGAATCAGGTTGAACAGAAATAACACACACACACACACACACACACACACACACAATAATACACACGCACACACACGCACACACACACACAGGTATTGTACATGCCCACACACATACTCTCTTTCTCTCTCTCTAACACACACACACACACACACACACACAAACACACATAAGTAAACACACACAAACAACACAGTCACACAAACAATCCTCAATGGAGATCTCATAATAATTAGATCATTATTATATTCATTTCTGACCTTCACTTACGAAACCACTTCAACAAACAATCAAAGATTCAATATTGTCTGACCTTTACTCGCTGGCTCGATAGTTGAATATAAAAAAAGAAAAAGAAACAAAAAATCGACCCTGGGGAACTGCTGGAGCGAGCGAGGAATTTCCAGCGAGTGATACACAGCGACTGGAATAGCAAGTTATGAAGATGAGCACATTTCCAATATCACGCTACTGGGGGAGGAAGAAGGGGAGGGGAGGTGAGGTGGGGTGGGTGGTGTGGAGATGGGAAATATAATAATACTACACGCCTCGCTTCCTTCGAACTCTTTTGGCGCCTCCTTATTGAGTGATACGTAGGGTGTTTGTTGTTGTTGTTGTTGTTGATGATGTTGTTGTTGTTATTATCTTCAGTGTTGTTATTATTCTACTCCTCCTTGCTGTATACTAACTTCTTTTTTTGTATATGTGTTTTCGTTATTATTGCTGTTACTATTCATATTATATTGGCATTGCTATTATTATTATATATTATTATCATCGTGGAACAGATGATAATAGTAATAAAGATAATGGTTTCAGCTGTCACTGTATGTCTCCCTGTCTCTGTACACCTACTTCCCTGCCTTCCTCCCTGTCCTTCCTCCCTGTCCTTCCTCCCTGTCTTCCTCCCTCTCTGCTCACCTTCTCGCCCTCCCTGTCTTCCTCCCTCTCTGCTTACCTTCTCGCCCTCCCTCTCTGCTTACCTTCTCGCCTCCCTGTCTCCCTCCCTCCCTGTCTTCCTCCCTCTCTGCTCACCTTCTCGTCCTCCCTGCCTTCCTCCCTGTCTTCCTCCCTGCCCACCTTCCTGCCCACCTTCCTGCCCTCCTCATCCCTGCCCTACTCCCTTCCCTCCTCCTCCCTACCCTCATCCTCCTGCCCACCTCCCTGGCGTCCTCCTTCCTGCCTTCCTCCCTGCCATCCTCCCTGCCCTCTTCCTCCCTCCCTGCTCACCCTCTCGTCACTTTTACACCTGTAAGCTCGTGCCAACTTCACACCACTCGTAATGATATACTTTGTGCTGTGATGTTAGAACTGCGAATCTGTCAGTGCATTATGTTATGTTGTTTCTTATTACCGTATGCCAGTGTGCGATATTTTCTTGTAATGTAATCATACAACTCGTGTTAGCTGGACGATTCAAATAGCCATGTGTTAGGTGAAAGTTCAGGTGAAGTTTTAGGTGAAGATGAAGTTTATAGCGGAAGTTCAGTCACGCAACATGAAGTCTCCTGTTCACCAATCAACATTTTTTGCAACGTATTATGAAGCTAACGAGGGTTCAAAATAATTTGCACGTAACTCACTTCGCAAATCAAGTTAAATTACCACTCTCTCTTTCCCCCCCCCCCCCCCATCCCCTTCACCTTTGAATTCCCCCCCAAGAAACACACACATATCACTGATAGAGACACGTAACATTGTGTGTGTGTGTGTGTGTGTGTGTGTGTGTGTGTGTGTGTGTGTGTGTGTGTGTGTTTTTGCTTGGGGTGAGTGTTTGTGTGTCTTTGTGTGTTTCTTTATGTTTGTTTGTGGTGTGTGGTAGTTTGTAAGTGTGTGTGTGTGTGGGGGGGGTAGTGTGTTTGTGTGTTTGTATGTGTGTACGTGATTAATTATGTTCCTGTGTGTCTGTGTGTATTAGTGTGTTTGTCTATGTTTATTTGTGTGTGTGTGTGTATGTGTTATGATCCTGTGTGCGTGTGTGTAATCATGTGTTTGTGTGACTGTGTGTGTATTTATACGTTTGTAGGTTTGTGTGTGCATGCATGTCTCAATGTGTGTACGTTTGTGTAATTTTGCGTGAGTGCGAAAATTATGTTGCATACAGCTGTCCTTGCATGCGTGAGAAAATGATGTTGCATGAATTTCTGCATTTATCAACTAAGTGTGCAAATTAGACACTTATCCTCCGTGCATAACCCCACCTTGGATTTTGCAAAAGTAAAATTTTTTTGCACGACTCTGAGTGTGCAATAAATATCATGCATTAGAGTTTAATTTCTTAACGCTGAGAACAGGAGACCAGTAATTTAGATTAATAAGTATCAAGGTAAGAAATATTATTCATAATTATCTTATTTTTCTTCTTGTTTATTTCAGTACGATTTCATTGATGGATTAGACAATTGTGGAAACGTTAATTGAGGGGGTAGTTCAGTGTTGGATAATCTGGAGCAACTGATTCCTCCAAACTATTCAAAGCAACAGGTCACCATCAATTGTTTTAATCTGGTCCTGTTTCCTGACATACTTTGGAGGAATCAAGGCACTCCAATGTAACAAAAAATAATTGCCACTCCTTAAAATAAGTTAGGCTGTTGGTTTTGAAGTCAGCAAGAACAGGTGTCCAATATTAAAAAAAAAAAAAAAAAAAAAAAAAAAAAGTTAAGCTGTCGGTTTTGAGGTCAGCCAGAACGAGAGTCGATGGTTTTGGAAATAAGTAAGTATAGGTGAATCTGTGTATGTGGTAGTGGGCGGGTGGTAGGCGGTTTTTCATTAGCAGCCACGTCCATCAATTACCGACGAATCCACCAGCATTAATCACATTGCTTAAAGGGGGAAAAATTGTAAAAAAAATTAAGGAAAACAAAAACTTGGTGCCACTCATTACGAGCGGACCCCCTGTCCATCTGCCCCCCCCCCCTGCCCCTGCCTCCCCTGCACCCTACCCCTATCCCTGCACCCTACACCCCTGCACCCTTCTCCTAGCCATGCCCCTGCCTCTACCCCCTCCCTACCCCCTACTCCCCTACCCCTGTTGCCGGGTGTGTAGTAATAATTCCAATGTGTTACTAATTTTTTCCTATTGCTTGGTGATTCGTTCCTAGAAAATTGCAGTAATGAGATAGTAGCCAAGTGGTTCCCGGAAAGTGGCCATAAAGTGGTGTTAATGTGAACGATATTTTGGTGCTCTGAAGGGGAGGGGGGTCGACTGTTGGGTGGGTTGGTTGTTGGTTGTTGTTGTTGGTAAATTTGGGACAACTTGTTCCTTATTCATACAAACTATTCCCAGTTAGAGTACACCAATTATTATTATTATTATTTTTTATTGTTATTATGATGTTATATTATTATTGTTATTGTTATTGTTATTATTATTATTATTATTATTATTATTATTATTATTATTATTATTTTTATTATTATTATTATTATTATTATTATTATTATTATTATTATTATTATTATTATTATTATTATTATTATTATTATTATTATTATTATTTTATTATTATTATTATTATTATTATTATTATTATTATTATTATTATTATTATTATTATTATTATTATTATTATTATTATTATTATTTATTTGGTCCTGTTTCGTGGCATACTTTTATTTCTAGGAATCAAGGCTCTCTAGTGTATCAAAAGTATATTATTCTCTTAAGGTATAAATTTAACTGTTCCATGAATCACCTTCCCCCTTCATACTAACTATTGGAATTAGTATTAATGACCACGGTAACGGGATTGATGAAGCCTATGTCCAGTGTCGGAACATATATAAAAAAAAAAAGATAAACAAAATCTAAACACTCTAGAGGCCTTAAAAGTATCAGACTGTTAGTTACGCTGCCTTAGAGGAGAAATATAAAGTGTGGCTGGTTTATCAAATTCATTAACTTATGATGATAATTACTCGTCAATATTGAATTAATTAGCAAGATATTAATTAATCAGTTGCAGTCAGACTACAAACATGATACATTAACATTAATTAGATCACTTTAATCAACGCCATCTGTCTGTTTGTTGTGTTATAATTGAACTTTCAACGCCTGGGTAATGACGGCTGGTTCAGGAAGTTACAAGTACACTTTATTTTGTATCTCTTTAATCCGAGTAATGTTATGTACTATAAAATATTTCCGGTGATATAACGGGTGTCATATTCCTAGATATAAAATTATACTAAAATAATATTAACTGTAATAATACTGATAATAATAATAATAATAATAATAATAATAATAATAATAATAATAATAATAATAATAATAATAATAATAATTAATAATAATAATAATAATAATAATAATAATAATAATAATAATAATAATAATAATAATAATAATAATAATAATAATAATAATAATAATAATAATTAATAATTATAATTATAATAACAATAACAATAACAATAACAATAACAATAACAATAATTTTAACAGTAACAATAATTTTAACAGTAACAATAATAGCGAAAATCAAAGGAAAATATAAAGGCATTTGATAATTATATAGCTTAAACTATATATTATACTGTATTATACTGTATACACACACACACACACACAGACACACACACTATCTATCTCTGTCACAGACACACACACTCTCTTTTTCACACACAAACACACACTCTCTCTTTCACACACACACTCACACTCCCTCCCCCCCCCTCTCTCTCTCTCTCTCTCTCTCTCTCTCTCTCTCATCTCTCTCTCTCTCTCTCTCTCTCTCTCTCTCTCTCTCTCTCTCTCTCTCTAACTAGCCACAGAGTAACTAAACATGTACAAGTGTGACAATGACCGATGACAAAGTGTTGGACAAATGAGGGTAACAATAGCAAGGTAAATGACAACACACCATTCCAAAACCACCCTAACTGATCCTGATTTACACCATCCTCGTTAAATGCGTGTGTGTGTGTGTGTGTGTGTGTGTGTGTGTGTGTGTGTGTGTGTGTGTGTGTGTGTGTGTGTGTGTGTGTGTGTGTGTGTGTGTGTGTGTGTGTGTGGACTTAATCGGGACTGGGTTAGGCAAGACAGCAAAGGATGATATACAACACCAAGCAATACCAGGCTGTGTTCATTATTCATTAGTAGGTTAAGTTGCTCCTCAGGAAGATAGGTAGGTAGACAGACAGGCAGGTTATTAGGTAAACATTTAGGCAGGAAGGCAGGTAGTCACACAGGTAGGTAGGTAGGCAGATGGGTAGGTAGGTACGCAGGTTATTAGGTAAACATTTAGGCAGGAAGGTAGGTAGGTAGGTAAAATGGTAGGTAGGTAGGCAGGCAGATTAATAGGTAGGCTAAACATTTAGGAAGAAAGGCAGGTAGTCACACAGGTAGATAGGTAGACAGACAGGTTATCAGGTAAATAAGTAGGTAAGCACTAAGCAGGCAGGCAGGCAGGCAGGCTGGCAGGCAGGCAGGCAGGCAGGCAGGCAGGCAGGGCAGAGGTAATAAGACCCGATCATCTAATTTAGACCCCTGACTCCTGCATAAGTAACCCGATGAGGAACACACACACACACACACACACACACACACACACACACACACACACACACGAGCAATCACAAACGCATATACACACACACCTCCCCAACCCCCGACTCCCCCCACACACATCTCCCCCCCCCCCCACAAACACACACACACACACACACATCTAGCCGAGCAGTATCGCCACCACACAAATCATACTTAAAACGATTCTTCAATATAGTCTGGGCAAAGCTGAAGTGAATTACGCCACCCACCAACCAGCCAGCCAGATAGCCAGCCAACACATATATCTTCAGTGGTATTGGTTGTATGTGTAGGTAAAAGTCACTGGGGTACTAGAGAACAATGATGATGCTGTCTTCATGTATCGTTTCTTCTTTGGTATTGGTTGTATGTGTAGGTAAAATCACTGGGATACTAGAGATCGATGATGATATTGTTGATGTTGATGGTTGATGGCTGTTTTCATGTATTGTTCCTGGATCCATCGTTATAATTATATGTTTAGTAGTTCATAATTCTTTTTCACGAGTCTGGGAGAATGGAGTGAATTTTGTAGCTTACATATTTTGTCCTGAAATTGTGCTTAGAATACCCTGCCTTGGTTGTGGAATATACTGCATTGAATTTTGTATCCCTAGGTATGAAACACATTTACAAATAACATACGAGTATAATCTTTAACCGATAAATAAGTCAGTATACAAACCACATGAGAAATTTAGTGTGCAGGTATGCCCGTTTCAATATAATATTATATATAAATCCCTAACCGTCCAATTATACCAATAACAATATGTATAACCAAGTATATATAGCGTTTCAGACACTAAAATCCTTCCGACTTGCCGGTATAAGCCCGAGAGAGCAGGAAGGCTGAAGTAAACGGATATTAAGTGTGGAGGCTGGGAGGTAGAAGCATGATTCATCTGCTGAGAGTGGAGGGAGATAGCAGGCCCAGTTACTGCTCCTACTGGCTTATCTTAGTGGTGGTGGTAGTGGGGGGTGAGGTTGGTGAGGGAGTATAGTAGTAGTAGTGTTGGTGGTGGTGGTGGTGGTGGTGAGGGAGTATAGTAGTGGTGGTGGTGATGGTGGTGGTGGTGGTGGTGAGAAAAGGCGTATAATAGTAGTAGTAGTAGTAGTAGTAGCAGTAGTAGTAGTAGTGTGGCGTCCGTGGGAAGGTGGTTGTGGTTGTTGAGTTAGGGGGTGGTAAGGGTTGTAGTTGTGGTGGTAGTTAAGGTTATGATCGTATAAGTAAGAGGAGGAGGAGGAGGAGGAGGAGGAGGAGGAGGAGGAGGAGGAGGAGGAGGAAGAGGAGGTGGAGGAGGAGGAGGAGGTGGAGGAAGAGGAAGAGGAGGAGGAGGAGGAGGAGGAGGAGGAGGAGGAGGAGGAGAGGTTAGAAGGAAGGATAAATAGAAGGTGGTGGTGAATGAGAAATGAATAACGGAAGGTGAAGACGAAACAGAGATGAAGAAAGAGAGAAAATGACAGACAGATGAAGGAGGAGGTGGAAGGGACACAAAAAACCCTGACAAGAACTCGTTAAGTACCTCCCCCTTTCACGCTGGTAATTATTCGCTAACTTGAGTGGTTAACATCCGTGACCATCTATTTCTGACATGAAGCCTCCCACCAGATGTTTTGTACAGGAGGGAGCAGATAGTACACACACACACACACACACACACACACAACACACACACACACACACACACACACACACACACACACACACACACACACACACACACACACACACACACACATACACACACACACACACAAACAAAAAAAAGATGAGAGTAAAGGTAAAACTATAGGTGTTAAAATGTTGCATATATCAAAAACAAAATATATATATATATTATTAGTGGCAATTATTTTCCGATGGCAATGATGTGACTACTCAACACTCAACGTTTCGCAAGGTTTGGTTACGTTAAGTTAAGTTAGGTTAGGTTTGGTTAGTTTAGTTTAGGTTACGTTAAGTTAGGTTAGGTTAGGTTAGGTTTGAGTTAGTTTAGATTAAGTTAGGTTAGGTTAGGTTCGAGTTAATTTAGATTAAGTAAGGTTAGGTTAGGTTAGGTTAGGTTAGGTTAGGTTAGGTTAGGTTAGGAAAATAAAACCCAGTTAAAGAAAAGGCAAAGATAGGAGAGGAGAGTCAACTTAACTTAACCATGACGCAACACAAGACAGACCGCTAATCAAACCTCAAAGACTATATCACCTAAAACTCATCTCTCTCTCTCTCTCTCTCTCTCTCTCTCTCTCTCTCTCTCTCTCTCTCTCTCTCGTATACAACCCCCTACAAAGGTACCGTCAGTGCTGTAAATATATGACTGTGGCGTGGCTAGTGAGTGAGTGATGGGAGGGACTGTGAGGGGAGGAGGAGGAGTATAGGGTGAAATATGCAAGAGGTTGGAGTGCTGACTGACTGACGGAGTGACGGATACAACAACACCGGCGACTGTTATTTATTTAATGTAGTTGGACGATATGTGAATACTAGTGCATGTACAGTATAATTGTGTGTCTATCTGTGTACGGGGTCTAGAGATATTACTGTAGAATCTTGCATACGGTATTTTATTTATTTATTTATTTTATTATAGGGCCTTTTCTTATTTTACGTACGGGTATCATAATATTATAATGAAGTCAGAACATGATAAATATTATTAATGTGTGTCTCTATAGTTATTTTGAGTAGGTCCTCGTACCAAAATATTGAATACATAAATAAATAAATATATAAAATAAATACAAAATAACACGAAAAATCGACAGCTAAAATTATACTCAATATCAGTGACACGTAAATATTATAATAATAATAATAATGTTATCTATATTTAACAGGCATTTGTACTAATATTTGTTTTCCCTTCATCGTCACCTAATATTATAAAGACAGAAGAAGGTGTTGGCCGAGGAAGGGAGAGAGAGAGAGAGAGAGAGAGAGAGAGAGAGAGAGAGAGAGAGAGAGAGAGAGAGAGAGGAGAGAGAGAGAGAGAGAGAGAGAGAGAGAGAGAGAGAGAGAGAGAGAGAGAGAGAGAGAGGAGAGAGAGAGAGAGAGAGAGAGGAGAGAGAGGAAGGGGCAGTAAGAGAGGAAGAGAGAAGGGCAGTAAGAGAGGAAGGGTAGTAAGAGAGGAAGAGAGAGGAAGGGCAGTAAGAGTGGAAGGAAGGGCAGTAAGACAAATGTTGGTTGGCACTCGTGACACCTTAACTCAAAGAGGCCATCATAATATATCTTTTTCCGAGATGGTCCACAAACTCTTGACGCCAGCTTTATCTTTCACCTTTGAAGACCTTGGCCGCAGAGAAGAATATAATTAATGACTGAACAAAAATGAGGGTTAATGGGAATTGGGAAAAAAAAGTAGGGGGGAGGAGAAAGGGAAGGAAGGAAGGAAGGGTGGTGGTGGTGGTGGAGAAAGGAGTATGTATGTTTTTTTGGGGGTAAAAATGTGTTTGTGTGTGTTTGTTTTGTGTTTGTTTATGTGTGTTTGTGTGTGTGTCTGTGTCTGTGTCTGATTCTTTTTCTGTGTCTGTCTTTGCGTGTGTGTGTGTGTGTGTTTGTGTGTCTGAGTGTGTGTGTGTGTGTATGAGTGTATGTTTTTTTTTTTTTTTTTTTTTTTTTTTTTGAAATGCCAAAGTTAAGAGGTGATAAATATAAACAGAGTGAAAAGAGTCTCATGCCAGGCAACACAATACATTCTAACTAGAAACTTAATTTTTTGCATAAAAGGAAAGTGATTGAAGTACATAAAATTGCGAATATAATATGGGAGAGAAATTTGCATGCAGCTTTTTAGTCTTTGAACACACACACACACACACACATGCGAACTAACTCACACACACACACACACACACACACACACACACACACACACACACACCACACTCACACACACACACACACACACACACACACACACACATAAACACACTAGCTCCCCACACACACATACCCCCCACACACATACATACCCCCCCCCCCACCCCCTCACACGTCACGAAAACCATAAATAATAAATAATAACCCCCTGATCAAAGAGTTCCCCAAAGGTAATCTGAAAACCTATCATAATAGTAGTAGTAGTAGTAGTAGTAGTAGTAGTAGTAGTAGTAGTAGCCATGTTTAATAGTTGTCACGGAGTTATTGTATCATCGGATTAATTCATGTAGCCTATATACTGGGGGGTGGGGGGGGTAGGGGGGTAAGGGGGGGGCTATCCATCACACCGAAATCAAACGTTTTGTGTCCTTAATTGCCGCTAATAGTTGGAAAAAACACAGCATCCATCCCTCGATACACGAAACATTGGCCCTCCAGAATGACGGTCCTTGTTGTTGTTGTTGTTGTTTCGTTCCTGCTGGTGGTTGTTGATGGTCCCAATAAAATAATCCCTGATAGGTGTGTGTATTGAAATATTCATATATGTGTATAGTGTGTGTATAGAAATGTGTATATGTGTATAGTGTGTGTATAGAAATGTGTATATGTGTAGTGTTTGTTTAGAAATGTGTATATGTGTATAGTGTGTGTATAGAAATGTGTATATGTGTATAGTGTGTGTATAGAAATGTGTATATGTGTATAGTGTGTGTATAGAAATGTGTATATGTGTATAGTGTGTGTATAGAAATGTGTATATGTGTATAGTGTGTGTTTAGAAATATGTATATGTAGGCTATAGTATATGTATAGAAATATGTATATGTGTATGTGCAGAAATATTAGGTATGCAACAATATATTTCGTTACTGGAATTTCAAATAAAATTTCTAGTATGTGTATGTATAGAAATATGTATAATTATGCACAGTATATGCATAGACATATTAGACAAGGGTTAGATTCCTCTCAAAACGGACACCCCCCTCGATGATATTATTATTCACTTCACAATAAAATATCCTGATCTTTACCCATCAATGATAAAATTAACAGTAGCAGCTCTGTATCGAGTTCTTATGTCGACGTGTTTGCTGGTAAGGAAGTGAGGGTAGGCTATCTGGATGTGCCAATTGTCTTTTTATTTTCCTGTCAATGACTTTAAGGGACCCTGCCTGCCTGGGATGTAGTCAGAAAAATTGGAGGTGAGTGAGTCCATCAAATAACTGCAACGAAACACACACACACACACACACACACACACACACACACACACACACACACACACACACACACACACACACACACCTATTTGGAATGAGTGGGTTTGTTTCGTATCCTATTCCCGCACCCCCCTAACCCCTCCAAGCCTGTCCCCCTACTCCCGCAACTCCTAAAATCCCTCGGATCCTCCTAAACCCCCTCCCAAGCCTGTCCCCCTATTCCCGCACCCCCTTAACTTCCTCGATTGCATCAGCTTAACAGACCGAATACTTATATCTTTTCCTGTCTTCCTGTAAAGTGGCATTCTGGAAATCCACTCTAGTGACGAGAACAGATGCCTACGAGAAAAAAAAAAATATCCACCGTAAAATTCTATAATATTTTTTTCAAACTACTGGACTACTCGGGTTATAAAGGAGAGAGTATATTTTTGATAGATTGGAGTGCCTTGATTCCTCCAAAGTATGCCAGGAAACAGACCCAGATGAAGAAAAATAATGGTATCCTGTTGCCTGGAATAGTTTGAAGGAATCATAATCTCCAAAAATGTCAAAACTATACCCTCCCCTTAAGATCAACAGCAGCAGCACTCCAGATAATGAGAACCCAAAGACGAGTAAAGTAAAGTAAAGTAAATATCAGAGAAATACTCATAAGGACACAACAACCTGAATGTGTCCTAATGTAAAAAAAGGGCAGTAAGTACAGTACAGTATTTACCTGTTTATGAGTTAAGTGACCCTGTATGTGATTGTGTATGAGACGGTGGCTTCTGGTTCCTCCTGATTATGCCACGAAACAAGCTCCTTCTATATACAGTAATTGTGTTTCATGGCAATAATTGAAGGACTTACTATCCTCCAATATTCTGACTACATCACAGGGTCCCTTGAGTGGCTTTGATGATTCCTCCTGTATTTATTTATCGTTTCATCTTTAATCTGTCTTTTTTTTCATTGACTGATTGACTTGACTGTGCCAAATAAAGGTTAGCCAAGTAAATGGGAACAAAATCTCACTCGTTAGACCCAGAATGTAATGTTAGGGATCTGTTTTGTATAGCATTGAGAGAAGGGTCAGACAGATTACTTATGTGTGTGTACATATATTTGTGTGTGTGTGAGATAGATAGATAAATAGATAGAAAGAAAATTAATGAAACAATAAGATACATCAGTTGAATACTTATACGCGTGTGTGTGATAGATAAATAGAGAGAAAGAAAATAAATGAAACAATAAGATACATCAATTGAATACTTATACGTGTGTGTGTGAGATAGATAGACATATAGACAGATAAATAGAAAGAAAACACATACATGAAAGAGCAAGAGATAATCAAGGTAAATCTATTATTATAACTGCGAATCGTGTTTTTTCGTCCCTCGTCTCGTGTATTTTTTTTTTCTTCCCCTTCCATTAGTAGTAGACCCTAAAAGGTAAAAGCGGTGGTGGCTGAGGTGACTTCGTTCCCACTGAATACGATAACAACAACCTCCTCCTCCTCCTGCTGCTAAATGTCCCTCCTGGCGCTAATCTTATACACTCTGGTATAATAATAAAAAAAAAGGACACTGGATTGGAAACAGCAATAATGGCCTCCTCACACACACACACACACACACACACACACACATACACCATTGGGTCCAGCTTCTCTTCTGCCACGTGTTTTTGAGGACCCTGTGATGTGATCGTGTAATTTTAGTATATATTGAGTACGTTATATATTTATTTCGTATTGGGATCTTTCCTTAGTGGAGTGATCTTGGTCTGCAGTGGAAGGTAATAATAGACTGATGCACATTCCTTTTCTTGCTAATTTCTCGTCGACTCACACGTTGCGTCTTTATTCATACCCTAATAATAAGTCCTATAGTGTTCCTTATTTTATTCATAATGTTTCCCGTAATGTTTAAATTAAGATGAACACAACACATGAGAATATTTATAACGCAACTATGACACGTGCGTAAATAACCGAGTACTAAAAATCCTTCTGCCTGGGAATACCAAAACAACAACAACAACAACGACAACGACAACAACAACGACAACAACAACAACAACAATAACGACAACAGCAAAAACAACGACAACTACAACAATAACGACAAGAACAACAAAGACAACACACACACGTTTCTTTCCCTTACAGTCTGTCCCCCTTTTTCCACAATATATCATTCATAGTTTTCGTCCAACCATTTCTCTTCGTCGTCCCATGCACCTCACTTCTTCGACCAATTCCTCAGCCCTCTTTTCTTGTCTCTCTTTCCCTTCCTTTTATCTATTTATTTTGGCAGCCATTATTTTCTTTACTTTGATTATAATGTTTTATACACCTACACCCACACTCACACATACACCAACACACACACATATTCCCCCCACAAAATTGTATATATATATAAATTTAAATGAAAACAAATATACATAAACTGTTTTTGATGGATGCGAGCCTCTTAAGAAAAGGATAACGATACAATGCTCTTTAAAGAAGGAGAAGGTTATACACTATTGGTATGAGTACATCAGAGCCCCTTGAGTCCTCCAATGTATGTCAGGAAACAGAACCAGACCAACTTGAAATAAGGGTGGCCTGTTGCTGGGAATAGTGTGGAGGAATCTGGAGGAATCATTTACCCCCTCCTCCCCCACCCCCACAAAAGATTTAATACCAACCCTGTGCCCTGAAGAAAGAATGGGGGTAGGGGGGGGGGGTTGGGGGGGGAGAGCTGGAGGGATGGATTTTGTCACCGGCACTCAATCATAAAACTTCCTTGATTTGCATAACTAAACTTGGGGGCATCGTCGTTCTTCAAGTGTGTGTGTGTGTGTGTGTGTGTGTGTGTGTGTGTGTGTGTGTGTGTGTGTGTGTGTGTGTGTGTGTGGTGCTGAGATCTTGGCAACCCTCACTTTTGTCCACAACCAGATTATATATATATTTTTTCTTTCTGTTTCCATTATGTTTGTTAAGTTTTTTTTTTTTTTTTTTTTTTGGTAAATCTGGAGCAACTGAATCCTCCAAACTTTTCCTGGCAACAGAACACCACTACGGTATAATGTTTTGCTCTTTTGGTCCTGCTTCCTAGCATACTTTTATATACTTTGGAGGAATCAAAGGCACTCCAATGTACCAAAAAACGAATTACCACCTTTAAGCTGATCCAAATAAAAATAAATAAATAAATGATTAAATAAAAAATGAATAATAATGTGACACATTCAATGATAAAGGTGATTCTTTTCTTATTAATGCTGTGTACGCACTTCTGAGTCTTAGGGTAATGAATAAAGAATAGATTATGGAGATTGTAGTTATGGGAAAATATGGTGATGGTGGTGGTTGTGATGATGGTGGTGATGGTGATGGTGATGGTGGTGGTGGTGGTGGTGGTGGGACCTGAATGGTGTAGCAGGAAAAGGAAGAATGAGGTGATGTGAACTGGAGAAGGATGTGGTGGCTGAATGAAATTATGACAACAATAGTAATGATAATAAAAATAATAATATTATAATTATATAAATAAAAATAGTTGTTTTAACAATAATAATAATAATGATAATGATAATGATAATAATAATAATAATAATAATAATAATAATAATAATAATAATAATGACAATAATAATAACAATAATAATAATGACAATAATAATAACAATAATGACAATGACAATAACAATAACAATAACAATAACAATAACAATAACAATAACAATAATAATAATAATAATAATAATAATAATAATAATAATAATAACCATAACAATAATAACCATAACAATAACATTAACATAATAAAAATTCATGAAGAGGAGGTGATGACAGATGGGCTGAGATCTGGAAAGAGTCGAAGAGGAAAGAAGAATTATGAAGGAGGAGGAGGAGGAGGAGTAAGGGACTTTTGGGGGAATTGAAATAGAATAAAGAGAGGAAAGTGCTGGTGGGGTGAGATTGGAAGGATAACAGATGGTGTGTCAGAAAAAAAAAGTAGTGGTGGTGGTGGAAGGAGGAAGGAGGAACTGGATAAAACAGAAGAAGGTCGGAAGGAAGATGTGATAGAAAAATTAGAGATAGTTGATTGATATATAGTATTTTATTGGGGTACCTAATCGTTTGTTGTGGTCGAATTTGAAGGAGTATTGATGCCTCCAAACTCTTCCAGGAAACATAGCACGATTTTTTGAGGTAGCAAGAAAGAGGAAGAGAGAGAGAAATAGAAAAGCAGAGAAAGAATCAGAAATCGAGAAAGAGAATGAGAAATCGAGAGAGAGAGAATAAGAAAACGCGAGAGAAAAAGAAACAGAAATCGACAGAAAGAGAATAAGAAAACGAGAGAAAGAGAATCAGAAATCAACAGACAGAGAAAGAGAGAGAGAAGCAGAAAGGGGGAATGGAAAGAGAGAGAGAGAGGGCAAGATAAAGAGGAAGAAAGAGAGAGAGAGAGAGGGAAAGATAAAGAGGAAGAAAGAGAGAAAAATAAGTGTGATAAAAAGGTGGTGTGTAGGAGGTGGGTGGCTGGCGTGTGTGATAAAAGGTCCCCTGGGTATAAAGAACAGTTATTGTGTTGTATTTACAGTATATATGTATTTATTCTTTGGTAGGTTATGGTGGTAATCTCTGGTGGTGGTGGTGAAGTGGGAGAGTGCAAGTTGTCCCCCTAACAGTGAAACAGAAAGAAACAAGTCACTACTACTACTACTACTATTACTACTACTACTACTACTACTACTACTATTACTACTACTACTACTACTACTACTACTACTACTACTACTACTACTACTACTACTACTACTACTACTACTACTACTACTACTACTACTATTATTACTATTACTACCACTATTACTATTTCTATTACTATTACTATTACTACTATATATTACTACTACTATTACTACTATTACTTATACTATTACTATTACTATTACTATCCCCACTACTACTATTACTACATATACTACTATATCTACTACTACTATGGCTTGGAATACCACTACTACTACTACTATGACTAGGAATACCACTACTACTACCATAATTACTACTACAACTACTACGATAATCACAACTACGACTTCTACTACTACTACAACTACGACTCCTACTATTATTACTATGACAACTAAAGGAGATGAGACAGAACATAGGAGAGTGACTGACTGTACACATACATACATTCTCTGCCATTTCACAGTAATATATAATTCACAGGGATGATGGAAACGCATTATGAAATACACCAAGCATGTAAATACAGTAAACAGGGGGTAAATACATTATGAAATACAGCATCAAACAGGTGGCAAATACATTATGAAAATAGGTGGTAAATACATTATGAAAAATACAGTAAACAAATTAAATACAGTAAACATGTAAATTATATAAATTTCTGTACCAAGCATTTTATTATCATTAGGGCAACTTGAACATGATTATAGACGAGTAATGTGATAGTGTTTCAAGATTATTATTTTTTTAAAGTCTTGATATTATTTTACATTTCTCCTGCTGATGTATTATTACTATTATTTGTTTTTGTAGCAACACACTTTCTCCAAAATATTACTAGCATATTTTTTTCTTGTATTTTCGTGTAAACGAGTCCTTCAAATATTGCCACGAAACACCACCTACCTTTATGGAAGGTGGTGGGTGTTTGTTTCGTGGCATAGTCAGAAGGAATTCGAAGCCTCCAATTTCCATGCACGATTACAGGGGGGGGGGGGGGGGGGCTTAAGCAGTAACCCCAGAATTGCAGGATGTTTTCAGTGAGAGAGGAAATTGTGGGTTCCTACCAATATATTTGAATCCTCAGTGACGAGTCTGAGGAACTTAATTAACCTGAACACCGTGGGGGGCGGCTATTCTGCTAGAATATTTATAACTCTAGGCCAACTTTTTCTGAAGAGGTTTCTGCTCCTTTTTTTTTCTCCAAACCTCAACTCAACCTCGAAGAACTGGTGAGAAGTAACTCTGGTGGTGGTGTGTGGGTGGCCTTTTAATGTTGGTGTGGTGTTGCTCTTTTGTCAATTTGTCCTCATTAAAATATTAAAACCAGAAGTCATGGTTTTTTTTTAATGTTAGTACTTTTAGACTTTTCTCTCTCTGTCTCCTTCTCTCTCTCTCTTTCTCTCTCACTCTCTCTCTCTCTCTCTAATGTCTTGGCAACGTGTGAGTGGGTTGAGGTTTTACTCGTAGCGAATGTTGTACACTTCCATCAGAAAAATAGTGACAACCAGAAAATTACACGTGTGATATTGGAAGAGTTGGTTAATGTAGTCTATGGTTTATTGAATCTACATGTGTATACTTTTCTGATTAATGGGGAGAAAATATTACGATAAATAATTTGTCAGTCTTCTTTCGTAGCCTAACCACTCACTCGCTTTCATTATTTGCTTTCTTTCTATTTCCTTTGTGGTTGCTGTCCCTTCTTTCAGTCTCCTAACTTGTAATTATTTCTACACTCTTCTTTACACTCTCTTTTGTACCTTGAATAAAATAAATATATATATATATATATATATATATATATATATATATATATATATATATATATATATATATATATATATATATATATATATATATATATATATATAACTCCAAAATGGACCGTCTATAATTATAAGACTTCAAAAACATTTGTAAATATGAAAATATGTTAAAACTTCAAGGAATTGAAGGACATGTAAAAACTTAAAGGAAATATGAGGGGAAGTCAAAACTCTGTGCCTGAATAAAAAAGTCTTTGATAACCACAGCCATTAGGACGCTGATAAAAAAAAAAAAATACACACACGTACACACCCACAAGACGGACAAACAAGCCTGGTGGTCGGTGGTGGTGGTGGTGGCTGAAAAGACACACGTCCGGGTTGTAGTAATGAATAGCCGTGTCCAACTCTTTCCCTTCTCTGACATTATTCTTTCAAGAGCTCTGTGATTTTCTCTGTGTGTGTGTGTGTAGTGGAGGTGGTGTGTTCATTGAGAGTGTAACGAGGACAAGGTTAAGGAGGTTATTACACTTGTGGTAGGGCTACATCAGGGTGCCTTAATTCCTCCAAGAGTATGCCATGAAACTGCATGGTCCAGATGAACAAAAGTAAGGGTGACCCATTGCCTGGAATAGTTTGGAGGAATTAGTTGCTTAATATCTTTGTTGTTGTAGCTGTGGAGTGTATGAAAGTGATAATAGTCATGGGATAAACGATGACCATACACACACACACACACACACACAGACACACACACATACAGCCACAATCACTAATAAGTATACATGTGTGTTTCGAATACTGTACCTGGAGACAGTAAAGTAATGCACAATAACATCTCCATTGGAATTCCTTCGTTGGTGAATAAACTGGACTGTTTAAATGTTTCAAACAAAATAAATATATATACACGTGCACATGTGAAAAGAGTTGGCCAAATACCTCCTCTTGTCCCTTTCCCCACTCTCTTTGTTTACACATAGGAAAGGCCCAATCCAAGGATGAAGTATGAATTTTCCCAGCAATAAATTCTAGAGAAGCGAAGGGGGACAGCTTGTGGAGGTGGACAAGGGGAGACTGTGTGTGTGAGAGAAGGAGGGGACGAGTGTGTATGTGAGAGAGGGAGGAAGGGGAGAGTGTGTGAGAGAGGAAGGGGAGACAGTGAGAGAGAGAGAGAAGGGAAGGGGAGAGTGTGAGAAGAATGTGTGAGAGAGAGAGAGGAAGGTGAGAGTGTTGAGAGTGTGTGAAAGAGAAGGGAATTGGAGGGTGTGCAGAGTGTGAGAGAGGGGAAGAAGGGGGAGGCTGTGAAAGAGGAAAGATAGGAATGGGAGTAAGGAGGAGTGTGAGAGAGAGGGAGAGAGGGAGGGAAGGTGAGAGAGAGAAAGAGAGAGAAGGAGAGAGAAAGGGAGGAACTGTGAGGAAGGAGTAAAGGGGGGAGACTGTGATAACGAGAGAGAGAGAGAGAGAGAGAGAGAGAGAGAGAGAGAGAGAGAGAGAGGGAGGTAAAGGTGAGGGTACCAGCGACTGTCTTCCCCCCTTCCCTTCTCTGCCTGCTAAAGATGATGTCACACCATAGGCCTGTTTATCAACCTTATTATTAAAGGGGGAAGTTTTGTGCATGTTGGTAATTCTAAAGCAACTGAATCCTCCAAACTATTCCAAGCAACAGAACACCATTATTTTTTGCCCCTCTGGTCCTGTTTCCTAGCATACTTTGGAGGAATCAAGGCACTCCAATTTACCAAAAAAAATTACCACCTTAGGAGGTGTAAATTGTAGTACAGATGATTCCTCCATACGATGCTAGGAAACAAAATCACCTCAATGTGTTACTGATAGGTTTTTTTTTTTTTTTTTTTTTTTATTCTATTTTTTTTTTTTTTTTTTTTTTTTCTGTCATTTTATTTCGGTTTACATCACCGTCATCTAAACGTTAATCAAACCTATGTACCTTTGTCAGTATATGATATTATCTATGTATACCTTTTGTGCAGGAACGTGTGTATCAGTAAATGTAAGTACTTTTCTTTTAGTACATGTGTGTGTGTGTGTGAAAAAGATGAGACAAAAAATAAGTGACAGTAACACCCGCAAGCCGCCATATGTTCTCTCTCTCTCTCTCTCTCTCTCTCTCTCTCTCTCTCTCTCTCTCTCTCTCTCTCTCTCTCTCTCTCTCTCTCTCTCTCTCTCTCTCTCTCTCTTTTTTTTTTTTTTTTTTTTTTTTTTTAGCCTTCACTTCCCCTTGACGCGGTCGTTCAGTTCTCCCAATTATCTGAAATGAGGAGAATTTTACCACTAACTAGCCAGATGTGTGAATGGAGATGAATGGATGGAAGGAGATGAGTGAGTGAGAAGGAGAGGGAGAGTGAGTGAGAAGTGGGAGTTGAGTGAGTGAGAGAGAGAATGAGAGAGAGTGAGTGAGAAGTGGGAGTTGAAAGTAGGTAGAGTGAGCGAGAATGAGAGAGTAAGAAAGTGGGTGTAGTGAGTGAACATGAGTGCATAAGAAGTGGAGTTGAAAATGGGTTTAATGAGTGAAAGTAAATGATATAAATTAGTGGAATAAGAATGAAGGAGAGGAGTGAGTGACTGAGTGAGTGAGAGAGAGATAGTGTGAGTTAATGTGAATGAGAGAGAATGTGAGTAAATAAAGGAAGGAAAGCAATGAACACAAATGACTAAAAAATGATAAACTACCAAAGAAAAATTAATGCAACCCAATTATGCACACGTGTTTTATTAGTTAACTTTTAATAGTTAATCTTTAATTCTTTCTGTATTTTCTACTTTATGTATCGTATATTTATTATGTGACTAAACTGACAGACCATAAATTTTATAATCTATTATGAGACAGCAAAAAAAATAAAAAAAAATAATAATAATAATAATAATAATGCTTCTCAATTATTTCTGAGTTTAGGAGGTTTTGTGTTAATATTTTTTTTGTTCTATTTTGTATTTTGCATTGTGTGTGTGTGTTGCTATTTGTTTGCTTCTTTGTCAATAAACTAACTGACTAATTAACTAACTATATAACACTAAAGAAAAAAATATATGCCATACCTCCCACCTGCATGTATTTATTTATTTGGCAATAATGATAAATGATAGAAAATTAAAACAATACACACACATATACTTACCAACCGAGCTTGATTTTTTTTCCTTCGATATAATAATCTTTCCAGCTTGCTGTCTTAACTCTCAATCACCTTCTTCTGGCGCTATATGATGACCTAGCTGATGCGGCACCTAATATAAATCAATCAATCAATCAATCAATCAATCAATCAATCAATCAATCAATCAATCAATCAATCAATCAATCAATCAATCAATCAAACCCAACCACTTGCTATAACAACACAATGACGCCACACAAACTGAGTAGACAAATAAAAAAAATGAAAAACAATGCAATATTTTCCCGACGGCATTATTCTATTTGAGAGATTGAGAGACGTACACATTTACAGTAGATACGGCAGCAATAATATATATACTCCCTGACGAAGGTTCATTAATTTGGCTTCTTATCTCCCGCCTGCATGCGCTACACGTCATTA
Organism: Petrolisthes manimaculis; assembly: GCA_034508575.1. Taxonomy (NCBI): domain Eukaryota; kingdom Metazoa; phylum Arthropoda; class Malacostraca; order Decapoda; family Porcellanidae; genus Petrolisthes; species Petrolisthes manimaculis. The sequence goes on along the minus strand of JAWZYT010003582.1, from coordinate 106,854 downwards.
TTCTTCCTGCTGTTGTTGTTGTTATTGTTGTTGTTGTTGTTATGGCTCTGTGACGTCGCCCTCCATTCGTTTTGGCCCCTCGTCTAAAATCATTCGCGACTGAGAGGGATGCTGTTGTTGTTGTTGTTGTTGTTGTAGTTGCTGTTGTTGTTGTAGTTGTTGTTGTTGTTATTGTTGTTGTTGTAGGTGTTGATGTTGTTGTTGTTGTTGTGAAACCACCAATTTAAGATCATACAACACTCACAATGAATGATCGAAAACCTATTACACTATTAAGGGAAGTAACCTGCTGTGGGAAATCGAAAGGCTACTGAATCCTCCAAAATATCTCAAGCAACAGAATCCCTCCACATAGGACTGTATAGACGTATTTTATGATCGAGTTCGGAGGGTTACGTGTGCTCCAATTTGCCCACAACAGTTACTTCCCTTAAGTACAGAGACACACCAAATTTATTATCACAATAAACTTAAGGAGAAAGTTTTGTGTTAGTAAATTTGAATCAACTGAATCCTCCAAACTATTCCAAGCAACAGAACACCTTTATTTTTTTGCTCTTCTGGTCCTGTTTCCTGGCATACATACTCTGGAGAAATCAAGGCACTCCAATGTAACAAAAAAGAATTACCACCTTAAAAGTAAAGATCGACATATTTACACACTGATGGGCCCCAGAGAAACCACCTAACCCAACTGAGATGAGTGTGTGCATTGGTAAAGAGGCACCAGCTGGCTACCAGGTGTCAGTCTGTAACTCCACATGGTCCCTTACCCACCAACACCACTACCACCACCAATAACACTACCACCACTACCACCACCACCAATAACAACACCACCAATAACAACACTACCACTACCACCAACACCACCACATCCACCACCGCCACCACCACCACCACTACTACCACAACTACTACTACCACCACCACCACCACCACCCAGGGTCCCCACAGTCTGATTCTCTCTCTCTCTCTTTCTCTCTCTCTCTCTCTCTCTCTCTCTCTCTCTCTCTATCTCTCTCTCTCTCTCTCTCTCTCTCTTCTCATTGCTTTCACGTGCCTCTTCCCACATGCCATCTTCTTTCGTCCTTCCCCCGACCCTTCCTTCTGGTTTCTCTCATACTTTCTCTTCATTATCCGTTTTCATTATTTGTTTACTCATTCCTCCTCCCACCTTTCTTTTGTTTACTTATTCCTCCTCCCACCTTTCTTTCTGATCTCTCTTATACTTCTTGTTTTTCGTTCTTTTTCTTCATGTTTTGGTTGCTCATTCCTTCTATATCTTTCCTTTTTTTGTTATCCCTCGTTCCTTCCTCATTCCCATCCTTTCCTTCCTCTTCTTCTCCTTTTCTCTTACGTTCTCTTTCACGTCTTTCCTCATTTTTAATTTATTGATTAATTCTGCCTCTCGTTCCCTCATCCTTCTCATTCCTTTCCTCAATATTCCTTTCCTTTTTTTCTCCATCTCATGCGACATCCTTCCTATCACATCACATCCCCATCCATCCTCCCCCCATTCCTCTCTTATCCTTCCCCATCCTTTCTTATTATCTTCCCCATCCCTTATTATTATTATCTTCCCTTTCCTCTTCCTGCTTCCTCTCTCTCTCTCCTCTTCATTACTATTTCTTTTTCCTCTTGTATCTCCCTTCTCCATTTCACCACGGTGCTAGAATTCCCACGAGAGGACTAAATTATTCTTGTGTGTGTGTGTGTGTGTGTGTGTGTGTGTGTGTGTGTGTGTGTGTGTGTGTGTTGTGTGTGTGTGTGTATGTATGTGTGTGTGTGTGTGTGTGTGTGTGTTGTGTGTGTGTGTGTATGTATGTGTGTGTGTGTGTGTGTGTGTGTGTGTGTGTGTTGTGTGTGTGTGTGTTTGATTTATATACATGTTCGTAAGTTGATGTATGTTCAATGTGTGTGTGTATGTGTGTGTGTAACTGTATTGAACGTATGTGTGTGTGTGTGTAACTGCATTGAACATATATGTGTGTGTGTGTGAGTGTGTGTGTAAATGTACATACGTGTGTGCGTGTGGAGAGAGAGGACAGATCATAACCCTGGCCTGTGGCTGATAGGTTACTGCTTCGCTTAGAACATAATTATTCATTTGATCCTATTGCTCATGTACTCATCAAACTAATGTCAGGAACAGTAATGAGGTTAAGTAACGTAATAACGATAATGATGATGATGGTGATGATGGTGATGGTGATAATGATGATAATGATTGTATGGTCTAATAGTGTACAGCCACCATCAAATAACCACCAATACATTCCTTCCATCGTACAAATATCTCACTATCATATCGAAATATAATCATACAAGACCATAATTATGTCAACTCGACCCCCTCAGTTATTATTATTATTATTATTATTATTATTATTATTATTATTATTATTATTATTATTATTATTATTATTATTATTATTATTATTATTATTATTATTATTATTATTATTATTATTTTTATTATTATTATTATTATGAGGTGCTGCAAAATCATACATGTGTTGTTCATTATTACCAAGATATTTATTACGATGGAAGAAAAAGTGTTGGTGGATATTTGAATGTGGCTGTACAGAATTATGTATCCGTTCTTTCTTTCTCTCTATCCAGCACTACCCATCTCGCTTCCAGGCCCAGTAGACAAGCATGGTTTATGTACTGTTTATGCATTGGTACTTCCTCTGTATCCTTCCAGCACCCACCACCTCGCTTCCAGGCCCTATATCCGTGCTTTTCTTCTCTCTTTCCAGCTCCCACCACTTCGCTTCCAGAACCCAATTTCCATGCTTCCTCTCTATCCTTCCAGCTTCCACCACCTCGCTTCCAGGCCCTATATCCATGCTTCTCTTCTGTCTTTCCAGCTCCCACCACTTCGCTTCCAGGACCCTATATCCATGCGTCCCCTCTGTATCCTTCCAGCACCCACCACCTCGCTTCCAGGCCCTGTAGACAAGTTCCATAACGATGTCCTGCCTGGTCTGTTTGTTAACATGGCCTCGGCAACTCTGGTGGGAAAAAGAACTCTCTCTTGGTTACTCTGGGACAACGGTGTACTCGTCTGGTTAATCGGAGGCTCACTAATCATTCCCTGTTGTGGCCTGTGTGTGTGTGTGTGTGTGTGTGTGTGTGTGTGTGTGTGTGTGTGTGTGTGTGTGTGTGTGTGTGTGTATGTGTGTGTGTGTGTGTGTGTGTGTGTGTGTGTGTGTGTGTGTGTGTGTGAGGAAGAGAGATAGATAGAAATAGAGGTAAAGTTAAGGATGGAAATTGAATGGAAAAAAATAATGAATGAATGAAATAAGAAAAGTTTACAAGGGGACTGGAGGGAAAATAAAGAAGAAAAAACAAAACAAACCAAAGAAATAGTACACAACACGAGTTTAGAGAAAAAAACACTGTTTCGATCGTTGAGTTCAGATTTTTGTTTCTTAGATAAAAAAGCGACTCTAAAAAAACGAAGATTGGTTTGGTTTTTACAATGGTCTAAAATGGAGAAAAAATGATCTAAGTTGTTATTTACCAAACAAGGATGGTCCCTGATGTTTAGTTACTCTGTGTAGGAGGTTAGACAGAGGGATACCAGCACCACAACTCCAGTCTCCATGTTCACACTCACTGACAAGGTAGGAATGGTGGTGGAGCCAATGTAACTAAACTTATAAACAAGGAAGCAACACAAGCAGTCAGGAAGCCAGCCTGGCCTTATATTGAAAAAAAAAAGATCTGATACTAAAATGTATTGACTAAAATAATGTTAAAATGAGTCGAGCTCTAATATCTCTTTAATATAGTGACCAATTCCTTTTTTAGCTTTTCCGATGGATGAACAAAGTCAGGAAAGCTGAAGTGACTGGGGGGTCAACCAAAAATTTACAGATAACTTTTGTCGACTAAGTGGGTCGGGAAACGGTTATGAAAAAATAATTTCTTGAGGAAGGTAATTTCTAAGTAAAAGGAATGGAAACTTGAAGATATATTGTATTGTACGCTCTATTTACAAGAGTCTTGAGTCACACTATTAAATCCATTAAGTTATATTATATTGTGTTGTTCTTTGACAGCAGCTGATGATGGACTTAAATATCCGTAACGTTCTGAATAAAGTAAAATGAAGTTTTTCTCTTTAGTCCTCTTCCTTCTCTTCATAATTGAGAGTGTATATGTGTGTGTGTGTGTGTGTGTGTGTGTGTGTGTGTGTGTGTCCCATCCCATTCCACCCAACACTTAGCTTAATTCCTCCCAAGAGACGTCAGTAAACCCCACGTAAAATGATAACATGCCAACCCACCCAACCCTTACTCTATACTCCTCTAGACTCTGACAGAACCTAATTCAACCTATATATATTACCCCTAGCTAGACCCTGATGAGACACCTATGGATATTATTAATTGTTTTCCTCCTTAGCTCGATGTGGACGGGGTTTGCACGTGGAGGAAAGGGGATTAGATGGCCTTTATTTATTTATTTATTTATTCATTTATGTTTAAGTTATAGGTAGTTTTTTTTTTTTTTTTTTTTTTTTTTTTTTTTTTTTTTTTGTAAGGGGTATTGCAGTTTATTTAATTAAGGGAGTGTTTTTTTTTTTTATAAGTAAGGACATTTAAGGAAGAGTCTTAAGGGTACCTGATGAGGAGCATTTTAGGGAGAGAGTATTTAGGGAGAATAAAGCAATCACTATGGGAGAATTTATTGAGCATCTGAGGGAGACTTTAGGGAGACTTTTAAGGAGTGTTGTTGAAGGATTGCACATCACAGCTATTCATTCATCCATTCATCTATCCATCCATCCATCCATCTATTCATCCATCCATCCAGTCAGTCAGTCAGTCAGCTAGTCAATCAGCCATCCATCTATTTAACCAGCCTGCCATCAATCAATCAATCAATCCATCCATCCATCCATCCATCCATCCATCCATCCATCCATCCATCCATCCATCCATCCATCCATCCATCCAACCATCCATCCATCCATCCATCCATCCATCCAACCAACCAACCATCCATCCATCCATCCATCCATCCATCCATTCATCCATCCATCCATCCATCCATCCATCCATCCAGCATCTTCCCAGGGCCGAAGTTGAGGGAGTCTGCTGGAGTATTTTAGGAGAGAGGATTAAATAAATAAAAGTGGTAAGCCCCGAGAGAGGCAAGATTTACGTGAAGGAGACGATAAGTTTAAAAAGTATATATATAAAAAAAACGTAAATGAGAGAGAGATAGATTGGGGTAGTGAGTGAGTTAGAGAGAGAGAAAGGGAGTGAGGGAGAGAGAGAGAGAGAGGTGGGGGAGAGGGGGGGAAGGAGGGAGAGAGGGAGTGAGAGAGAATATAGATAGACAAGATTGAGAGAGAGAGAGATGAAGAGAGAGTGTAGGAGAAAGGGAGAGAGAGTGAGAAGAGATGAAGAGAGAGTGTAGGAAGGAAGGAGGGAGAGAGAGAGAAGCAAGACAGACAAGATAGACAAACAGAGACAGAGAGAGAAGTACAATAAATAGATAAATCAGAGTGAAGAGGGGAAGGGAAGATAGATAGAAACAGAAGCACACACACACACCACGTCCACACACCTATTGTCTAACTCTCTAATCCTCAATGAACCACCAACACATACGAGTAACCTTCACCATACATGTCTTACAATATAAACCACAAGATATTATTCACTTCCACTCTCTACGTATTGTATATAAATATTACTCTATTATTTTTTCACTGCACTTTATTTTTTTTTCATCTGCAGTCGATTCCACCATCATATCACACACACACACACATACATACTCTCTCTCTCTCTCTCTCTCTCTCTCTCTCTCTCTCTCTCTCTCTCTCTCTCTCTCTCTCTCTCTCTCTCTCTCTCTCTCTCTCTCTCTCTCTCTCTCTCTCTCTCTCTCTCTCTCTCTCTCTCTCTCTCTCTCTCACCCATACATACATGCATACCTCTTTACCCAACTCTTTCTGAATTTATGCCGGCCATCTCAAGGTGTGTAGTTGTATCACCTTTACACCTCGTCCAACTCATCACATGACCTCTTTCACCAACTTCCTGCTTTGCTTTCCAGTCCCTCTCACCATTTGACTCTTACAAGGCACTACCCAGGTCGCTGATTCTCGTATCTCTCTCACTTTTCCTTTCGCATTCCCTCAATACTATATTTTTATGTGTAACATCTTGCAACACACCTCTTTTTCTATTTATTATATACTAAAGAAATTATAAACTCGTACATACATGAAGAAAAGATGAAATATCGGTTTTACGAATATACCCCAATTGAAATTTATTACCCGAGTTATTTATATATTTATTCATAGCACATTATGTCAGTATACAGATCATAAAATCGCCTCGTAAGCTACAAGTCCTTAGGAGTGTTCAGGGAAAAGGAAGAGAGTATGAAAGAAAGTGTGGAACGAGAATGGGAAGGAAAAGGAAGAGAGTATGAAAGCAAGTTTGGAACGAGAATGGGAAGGAAAAGGAAGAGAGTATGAAAGCAAGTGTGGAATGAGAGGGAAGGAATCAGTGAGTGGAGGAGAGAGTGAGCGATTGAAAAGGAGGGGGAGGGAGAAGAAAGAGAAAGGGGAAGGAAGAAACAGGAGATACTCTTATGTCGACAATAATATTCTGGAGTAGGCAGGAAATAACTTTACAGGATTGGGTTCGTCCAGTGTTGCCAGGTCTGCTTGACGAAATTTCCCTAACTTCAACATCAGAATTTCCCTTTTTTACCTCAATTATTCCCTGTTTACTCCTGAACACTGACGGTCTTTTTGGGATTTCGTCTGATAGAAAATTCCCTGTTTACTCTTGAACAATCTTTAATTATAATCT
>JAWZYT010003582.1:80000-95000 GCA_034508575.1 Petrolisthes manimaculis | reverse complement strand
TCTGTGGTTATTTGATTGTGGCTGTACGAGTAATGTTTTAAAAGGAAGAAATGGAGAACAGCAGAAGATAATCATATTTAATTAAATGTTATACCCACAATGGCGTCAGTCAGTGTGTTGTTATTCTCTTAACTAATTTACGTATTCATCTTTGCTTACATTTAGATTCAGAATGATGGTGCTTGGTTATTCAGTATCCTAATCCTGAAAATGTTTACCGTCGCTTTGTTTTCTATATAATATTATATTTTTTTTAACAAATGTAGACAAACAGGACACTCCCTCCATTCAACCTATATACCCTGGTGATGAGAATGTAAATGGAACATGTAAAAAGATGCACCCAGTTGAATTTAAAGAGCAACTGAATCCTCCACCAAACTATTTCAAGCAACAGAACACCATTATTTTTTGCTCTTCTGGTCCTGTTTCCTGGCATAGTTTGGAGGAATCAAGGCACTCCAGTGTAACAAAAAGAGAATTACCACCATAAGGGGAGAGTTTCTTTTTGGTAAATTGGAGTGCCTTAATTCCTCCAAAGTATGTCAAGAAACAGGACCAGATGAACAAAAATAATGGTGTTCTGTTGCTTTGAATCGTTTGGAGGATTCACTTGGTCCAGAATTACCCACACAAAACTTCCCCCTTAATCACATATGCATGAAAGGTGTACATCGAAAACTGACTTGTGTATGCATGGAACGGGTGAGTCTTGTATGCTGTGGAATCTATTTGTATGTATACTGTGGTTGGCTTTACAGGTGGAAAGATAATTTATACAACTTTTGCCCATTATTTTATTCTTGAGGGTATTTTTTCAAGACTAAAGTGTTATATAGATGTGTGTTTTTTTTTAGGCATATCAAAAGCTAAATGAATATTGCATCACCTCCTTATTAACTATTCAATAATTGTTACTTATTCATAGTTGAAAAATCTGCTCAATTTTTAATAGATATCTAAGTTTTATCATAGAATTATTAAACTTGCATATTATAATTACGTATAACTTTAATAATTAATGTCTTTTATTATATTTGCTGTGAATTTGATAGTATTATTTTCGTATAGATGATTCAGGTCGTAGCAAAATACTTTATATTCCCGACAAAATGTTCACGTGAAGTTTTATTACATCACTATAAAATTGTCCATGTATTGAATAAAGCACAAAACTGTCCCTTTCCTGTGTGCTTGTATGTGTGTGTGTATGTGTGTGTGTGTGTGTGTGTTAGCATGTGTGTGTTGGTATGTATGTGTGTTTGTATGTGTGTTTGTATGTGTGTGTGTGTGTTTGTATGTATATGTGTGTGTGTTTGTATGTTTATATGAGTGTGTGTGTGTATGTATGTGTATGTGTGTGTGTGTGTTTGTATGTATATGTGTGTGTGTTTGTATGTTTATATGAGTGTGTGTGTGTGTATGTATGTGTATGTGTGTGTGTGTGTGTGCGCCTATCACACCGACATGCGTTTGAAAATGGTAGGGGCAATATCGTGTGGGAACTTTACACAGGCTTAGGGAGCGATGCAGAGGTGTGCAGCGTGAAATGTTTCCGGGATCTGCTGCTAGCCTGAGGGAATGGTGCTGTGCTGTGCTGTGCTGTGCTGTGTTGTGCTGTGCTGTGCTGAGTTGGGAGGGCGGATGGAGGGATGTTGTGCTGTGCTATGCTGGGTAAAGGGGTGTTGCGTTGTGTTGTGATATGCTGGGTAAAGGGGTGATGTGTTGTGTTGTGTTGTGTTTTGTTGTGTTGTGGAGGGGTGTTGTGCTGTGCTATGCTGTGCTATGCTGGGTGGAGGAATGTTGTGTTGTGGAGGGGTGCTGTGCTGTGTTGTGCTATGCTGGGTGGAGGGGATACGGCAATTTGTGTTTATCGGATTTTGTGTTGGTATGTTCGTGTAAAAAAATAGATGTCCGAACAGAGACCCTACCTTTTTTTTCTGTTGTAATTATTGGCTGATAGAGAGACGAAAGTGGATTGAAAACTGGATAGCGTTAACAGGGTGTATAAATTTATGAACATGGGTCTTAAAAGCTGAGCAGAAAATATATATACTTGAATAGACCAAAGAAACAGAAAACAGAAAAAAAAATGTGGACAAGAAAAGTATTGGATATCAGATTTCAGGAAAGGTTTTGTCTGTGTGTGTGTGTGTGTGTGTTTGTGTGGGTGTGCATATGCGTGTTGGTGTATGCGTATATGTACTTGTGTCTATATATATATACTGTATAATATGTCTGTGTGTGTATATGTTGGTGTGTTTATTTGTTTGTGCGCGTGTGTGTATAAAATAATGTATTGTTCGATCGTGCCAGAAGAACCACAACAACACAACCTGACGTGAATGGCGAGTAACATAGAGACACAAAGAGCAAAGCCAGGGAATGTTGACTTGAGCTGCCGGAAGAGATTATCAGTTTTTGCTGGTTGAAGTTGTGGGGAGGGGCGATGGAGGAGAGACAACGACGACGACGACGAGGAGGAGTTGACCTTATGATATTCACGTCAGCTTCTCTTAATATGACACTTACAAAATCATGTCGTAATTAATCCTGCTTGACCAGGAATGTTATATATAAGCTTTACTGGAAAAGAAAGTTTTTATTTTTAATTGTAAGACAACCTGATATAAGCTGACGTGTTATTATGTGTGGCTGTTGGTTAAGGGGATGGTGGTATACTTTTGGTTAATTGGAGAGCATTTTGATTCTTCCAAAGTATGCCAGGAAACAGAATCAGTTAACATAAATAATGGTAGCCTGTTATTTGGAATAGTTTTTTTGGAGGAATCATTTGTTCCAGATTTACAAACAGTTTACTACCCCCTTAATTAAAGTGGGTAGGAGTGGAGGACTCGATTAACTGCAACGCTCTGACTCCTGTAAAATATGCTAGAAACTAATTATATCAGTGTAGGATACGGTGTGAAGGAGTTCATAAATTATTAAGTCATAGTAATCATTGATAGGCAGATGCTCGGACCCCAAATGGGAGTCAGGGTAATAGTGAGATCTGTAACATTCTTCGATGTCAGCAGACGATATCTTACCTCGTTAGATGTCAATAAAGTGTAGATTATAGATTACTCCAAACTGCACAGAATAGCCTATGAGACTACTAAATAAATATCATAGTTTGTTTGTCCCTCTCGTTGGTCATATTGGAGGTATTTGAATTTTTCGCTCTGCACTGATGATGATAATTCCTTAAAAAGTCTGACCTCAGTTGGACTACACGTGAGGGAAGAAAATATCATAGAGGTTGGTGAGAGGGGTGGGGGTGAGGTGGTGTGGCTGGGGAGAGTCGCTACAATGAACCTTGGAGACTCGAGGGAGAGTCAGTCTTGTCCCCAGCCCAGTCCAACCCTACCCACCCCTCCATCTGCCTAACCCAACTCTCCATCCACCCTTCACTACAGCCGTCCCACTCTACTTACTCTACTCTCAGCTCTCTCATGCTCCTACGGTACCTTTTTTTTCCTCAACCTTTTTTCTACGTCTAATGTCCTCCTAATTCCTACCTTCTCACTCCAACCAATTCGTCTCCCCACCCTTCCTGCTGCCCCACTTCCTGCCCGTGTCCTTCTCTCTCCCATTCTTCCCCTTCCTCCTCCCGTCCCCCACACTGCCATCCTCCTGCCTTTGTCCTTCTAACCCCCCCCCACCCTCCTTCTGCCCCCCTCCTTCCCTCTTCTGCCCCCCTCCTTCCCCATGTCTTGCCGTCTCCCACACTTCGTCTCCCAAGGGTAGCAGCGTGGGGTTGGGTTGGGTGGGGAGGAGTCACGTTGCACAGAGCCAGACTTGTGTCACACCACCAAGGCCACCTCCACCTCCACGACACCACATCAAAGCCACAGTCGACCCCCTTCATTCCTTCTTTTCTCTCCCTATGGGGTATATACGTAATGAATTTGGGATTGGTTCTCAGAGCGGGTGGTGTGGTCGCAATAATCGAACCTTGAAAATATACTAAAGCAAAAACTGCACCTCTAGGAATTGATTCCAAGAGAAAGTTGATTCCCCCAGTGATAGAAATTCTGCAAAACTGAAAAAAGCTTCATTTCGAACTAAAGCTTACAGAAAGTGTATTTCAAATGAAGAAAATTGTACAGACTTAATAAAACTCTCTTTGGAATATATTCTCTGGGGGTAGATGTACGATAAAATAAAACATAATGATAAAAGTTTGAGTTAATTAAGTACTAATTGCATTTGAATCTTGAAGCGCAGCCGAAGCCTAAGTATTTTATTAATACACCAGATAATGATAATGAAATTGATAATACTGATAATAATAATGACAGTGATGATGATTGCGAAAATGATAAGGACGATAAAATGGCGATAATGATGGTAAAAATGAAAATGATCAATGATTACAACGCTGGTGATAATAGTGATAAGGATGATAAGGACGATTAATAATAATAATAATGATAATAATAATAATAATAATAATAATAATAATAATAATAATAATAATGATAATAATAATAATAATAATAATAATAATAATAATAATAATAATAATAATAATAATAATAATAATAATAATAATAATAATAATAATAATAATAATAATAATAATAATAATAATAATAATAATAATAATAATAATAATAATAATAATAATAATAATAATAATAATAATAATAATAATAATAATAATAATAATAATAATAATAATAATAATAATAATAATAATAATAATAATAATAATAATAATAATAATTATAATAATAATAATAATAATCATAATAATTAATAATAACAATAAGAATAAGAATAAGAATAACAATAACAATAATAATGATGATGATAACAACAATAATAATTATAATATAATAACGTGAAGGGTTGCTTAATTAATTCTCTCAAATTCAACCTTAGAATACACACGGTGAGTCAACTTATTATATTGGGGTGAAGAAGGAGGGGGAAAAGGGTAGGGGTTGAGGGGGGAGGAAGGGGAGAGGGGAAAGAGGGGAAAGAGGGGAAGAGGAGAAAGAGGGAAAGAAGAGGGGAAAGAGGGGAAAGAGGGGAAAGAGGGGAAAGAGGGGAAAGAGGGAAAAGAGGGGAAAGAGGGAAAAGAGGGAAAAGAGGGGAAAGAGGGGAAAGAGGGGAAAGAGGGGAAAGAGGGGAGGCTTGTCTCGTCACTCGTCAAATTAAAGCTGCTCTTCTCTCCTAGCTTCCCAAATCCTTCCACTTGAGAGGGTAATAATTAGGCTTTTGGTGAAGTGGAGGCTACTGATTACTCCACCCCATGGGAAGAAAACAAACCAAGACAACTGGTTATTATATCAGCTTGTTTCACGGAGTAGTTGGGAGGAATCAAGATACCCTTTTATTTTCCCAAAGCTTGACTCGACCCTGTGATTGTGTATGGGAATTAGAGGCTTCTGATTCCTCCTGACTATGCCACGAAACAAGCTCCTTCCATATATATATAGGTATGTGTGTGTTTCGTGGCCATATTTGTAGGACTCGTGTGTCTCCAATTTTCTGACTACATCACAGGGTCCCTAAAACTAACTAACCCTAATTATTTCTTTGGTATCCAGATTATTAACACTCTACAATTTCCAACATTCACGTTCATACAAAGGAAAGGAAATCTGTGGCGTCATGGGGATTTAAATCTTTACTGGGTTGATAAATACACGAACTGAACTCATTTTTGTTAACAGTATTATATATATATACCGTATATATGTATATGTGGAAGCTGTCTATTGTATCATAAGTAATTTCTGTCTCTCCATTCGTCCATCCATACCTTTTCTCGGAGACTGTCTTGAAGATTAGGCTGAAAAATTAGCACATAAACAGAATGATTTTTTTTTTTTCAACTTGATGCTCTCAGATTTCCAAATTATTCCTTCAGTTCTCCAGCAATGGATATTATTAGTTTTCGTATTTTTTCCCCCTCGATTTAGCTCACAGGAAGAAAATAAAATAAAAATTAAACGAAAAAATGTGCTCCAAGTTTTTGTTCAGGATTAAATTCTCAAACACCATTATTTAGAGATAAAGTGTCTTGAATATTAAAGATTGCTACTCACTGTCTACATTCTCTTCAAGTTCAATTAGGTTACGTCACAATATGAGGCACTATTGCAATATTGTGTTCTTAATTAAGGGGAGAGTAAACTTTTGGTACATTACAGCGTCTTAATTCCTCCAAAGTATGCCAGGAAACAAACCCAGATGAATAAAAATATGGATATCCTGTTGCCTGGAATAGTTTGGAGGAATCCTTATCTCCAAAAATGTCAGAAGATGGAGGGAATGAAAAGGGTCTACTCACAATGACAATTAAGGGGGGGTGGGAATAGGGGGACAGGCATTCTACCCACCCCAAGTCTGTCCCCCTATTCCTGCACCCCCCAAACCCCCCCCCCCCCCAAGCCTGCCCCCTACTCTCACACTCCCTTAATCTACTATTGAATTCAGGGATTATTATCTCATGAGGCAAGAACAGGATTATTTTCTCGTTACGTTCTATTGATGAACTCTTTCATTTCTCTCTCTCTCTCTCTATCTCTCTGTCTGTCTGTCTGTCTGTCTGTCTGTCTGTCTGTCTCTCTCTCTCTCTATCTATCTCTCTCTCTCCCCCTTTCTCTCATTTTCTCTACCCCACCCCCCACCCTCCTCTCTCTCTGTCTGTCTTCCTCTCCTCTGCTAGGCCTTTCGTTCACTTCACAAACTCCAAAGATAAATACTGAACCAGAACTCTTAATTGAAGCTACAGGCTCCCTCGTTTACAGTGACAATAGTGTGTAGAGGATTTTAATGAATGACTCTCTTATTCTCCGGCTCTGAGACTGGTGAGGTGAGGGGAAGGGAAGGGAGGGTACTTGACGCTGAGGTAATAATAAATAATAATAATAAATAATATGCTGGGCCTGAAGGGGAGATTCTATTGTTGGTAAATTGGAAGGACACTGATTCATCCTAACTATGCCAGAAAATAGACACACAGACAGACAGACACCCTCAGTGGTACTAATATATTAATAGGGAATTGTGTGTGTTTCGTGGTATACTAACTGTAGTTTGGAGGAATCTTTCAAATCATTTCCAATTCACCAAAAAAAACAAAAAAATCTTCACTTAATCTGAATACTGCTGATTACTTCAAACTATGCTACAAAACATATGCCCTTGATTGTATATTGAGGAAGTCCGTTTCTTGTTATAGTTTGGAGGAATCAGTAATATTCCAAGTCGCAAGCTAGATCTTATATGTATTCTTAAGGGGGAAGTTTATATATATACAGTATATTGCCGTATTATTTCACAGTGAGCTAATATTTAGAGAGTTCCATAGTTTATAATTATATTTTACAGTCAACCCCTGAGCCAATATTTTCTTTTTCTTTTTCACGGTTGTATAAAAAAAATAATAATAATACGAGTATCTAGGCTTACATGGCATTTTTTTTTCGTATGAGGCACCGAAAGCGAAAACAAATTCATTATATAAACTGTAACTTTATATTAAAACACAAAACTAAAATAGAGAAATGTGAAGCACGACATTTTCTCCCCTAAATATCCAGCAAGCGACCACCACCACCAACACCACCAACACCAACAAAAACAACAACAACAACAACAATAACAATAACAACACCTCCACCAACACCACCACTACCACCACCACCACCACCAATACCACCAATACCAACACCACTACCAATAACAACACCACTACCACCAACACCACCACCAACAACAACACCACCAACAACAACAACAACAACACCAGAAGGACGTTAATCTGGTAGGAGCTGGTCCATGATGGCACTCCCTACCACAACACTATTGGTGGTGGTAGTAGTGGTGGATGGTAGTAGTGGTGGTGGTGGTGGTATTGGTTGTGGTAGTGGTTGTGGTAGTAGTAGTAGTAGTGGTAGTAGTGGTAGTGGTGTGGGCTACAGTTATTTTCATCATTTTCCTTTGGCCACGGGGAACCGATCAAAGAGTTGTGTAAATAATTCACCAAATGTTTAGGTTTTAATGTTTTTCTTCACAATTTTCCATTCGCCACAGCCACCAGTCAAATGTTGGTGAAGTGTTTACCACAGTTTTTCTATTATTATTATTATTATTATTATTATTATTATTATTATTTTTAGTGTTATTTTCACTATTATTTTTTTCCTTTGGGCACGGGAACGAATGAATGAGTTTTGGAATTCATGAAGTAAATATTTGTGGGAATGGATGTCTTTATTATTTATGCAATTTTTCATTTGGTACAGAAACAAAATGAAAATGGGTTTTAAAAAATGTTTACAGTTTTAAATGCTTCGTCATTTCACGATTTTGCTGCTTGACATTATTTTCACGAGTTTTCTGGTACACTTTCTTGTTGTGGTTAAAAAAAATATTTCTATGACTAATTATTTTCAGGATGTATATATGTATTTGATGTTCGTATACAAATTATTTTTAGGATGTATAATTATAAGTATTTGATGTTCGTATACAAATTATTTTCAGGATGTATATAAGTATTTGATGTTCGTATACAAATTATTTTTAGGATGTATAATTATAAGTATTTGATGGTCGTATACAAATTATATTCAGGATATATATAAGTATTTGATGGTCGTACTGTATAGTCACCTAACATACATAATTAGTTAAAATAGTCGTAAAATAGAAAAAATTATTAAAACATTCTCAAAATAAAAAAGAAGAGAAAACAGTGCCTTATCAAATAGTAAACAAAATCTTTCATCTACAAATGACTAATATCTTGACACACATCAAGCCTCAACAACCCTCAGATGCTTTTCAGGAACACTTAACACGTCTTTGAGTTAAAACCAGATTCTTGTGTTTTATTTTTTTTACATCTGGGAGCAGCTAATTTTAGGTAAAGAGAGTCAAGGAGAAAAAATATCACCATTGCATTGCTTCCTTGCTTGAGAAAATGTATACATCTAGGAGAAGCTTGTTTTAGGCAAGAAAAGTAAAGATTATTATCACCATTGCAATTCCTGCATGTATGTCTCTTTAAATGTGCAATAATATGAAACACGAAGGGAAGAACAATATTGGCAGGGGGGAGTCATATTTATTTTGATTTCCCCCTTTCCGGATACATTATAAATTATCCGGGCATACCAAGCACGTATTTTAGTTCTGTGTATTTATTATCATTTGTGTACGAGTTGCCTACATATAATTGTAGAGCGTAAAATTATATAGATTATGTTTACTTAAAAGGGCAGATGACCTCAATAACAACTATTACTATTATTGTCTTTATTACAGAATACGTTACATTAATGACTTAAATTTGTCTCCATTATTATTATTGTTGTTATTATAATAGTAATAATAATAATAAAAAAAAATAGTATTATCATTATTATTATTATTATTATTATTATTATTATTATTATTATTATTATTATTATTATTATTATTATTATTATTATTATTATTATTATTATTATTATTATTATTATTATTATTATTATTATTATTATTATTATTATTATTATTATTTTAGCAGGAAGCGTTCAGAGCACAATAATTCAGTGTACCATAAAATGTTGTTAGAACAATAATGAACCAAACCCTCTTTTTTCAATAGACGAGCAAACGATGAATTTAATTAATATCATTATATACATTTTTATTTTAAAACCAACAAGTAAATCCGGACGATCAAATTTCACAGTCATTCAGAAACCACGGACGAAGACAATGAATGTGTTTGACTGCAAAATATAGAACATAAAAAAAATCACACATGCCAGCCACCACCACCACCACCACCACCACCACAACACACGATTTGTAGCCTGTCACTCTAACCAACCCAACCCAACCCAACCCAACCCAACCCATGGCTCATATTCCAGACCATTTTTATCGCCGAATGAAAAATCACTTCTGACTACGAGGCCAACAGGACGTTTTTTCACGGAGGAACCTTTTTATTGGAAGCGGCGGCATATTGTTCATCAGTCTCTCGCAAACCATAAAGTCATTTTTTGCATAAAATATCTTTAACGCCTAATTAATACGGAATGTAATTGAGGTTATTTGAGGATATATTTATATTTTTTTTTTTAGTATTTGTAATTTTTTTTTTTCATTATGTATTTCGAGGGATGGGTCAACTAACATTCACACACACACACATACGCATATATACTATATATACTGTATATACAAAAAGTAATTTCGTTTTGACGTAAAATATCAGCAGCGTGAAACTTTGGAAGCTATATTATGGATTCTTCTGCAGTTCGGGTATAAATATTCCGTGTGTTTCTGTGGATGAAGTTAAGAGGGAAATTTTGTGTTGGTAAATCTCCATGAAGCAACTGAATCCTCCACACTATTCCAAAAAGCAACAGAACACCATTATTATTGCTCTTCTTCTCCTGTTTTCTAGCATACTTTGAAGGAATCATAGCACTCCAATGTTGTACCAAACGAAAATTACCACTTTAATAGTAACATCATATATAATTGTATTCAGAATTTCGTTAGTTCTAAAATGCAATTGTTCAGTCTGTCTATTATACTTTACTACTGTTTATTATACTTTAACGTTGTCTATTATACTTTACCACTGTTTATTATACTTTACTACACTGTTTATTATACTTTACCACTGTCTATTATACTTTACCACTGTCTATTATACTTTACCACTGTCTATTATACTTTACTACTGTCTATTATACTTTACTACTGTCTATTATACTTTACCACTGTTTATTATACTTTACCACTGTCTATTATACTTTACCACTGTCTATTATACTTTACTACTGTCTATTATACTTTACCACTGTTTATTATACTTTACTACACTGTTTATTATACTTTACTACTGTCTATTATACTTTACTACTGTCTATTATACTTTACTACTGTCTATTATACTTTACTACTGTCTATTATACTTTACTACTGTCTATTATACTTTACTACTGTTTATTATACTTTACCACTGTTTATTATACTTTACCACTGTCTATTATACTTTACCACTGTCTATTATACTTTACCACTGTCTATTATACTTTACCACTGTCTATTACACTTTACCACTGTCTATTATAATTTACCACTGTCTATTATAATTTACTACTGTTTATTATACTTTACCACTGTCTATTATACTTTACCACTGTCTATTATACTTTACCACTGTTTATTATACTTTACCACTGTCTATTATACTTTACCACTGTCTATTATACTTTACCACTGTCTATTATTACTTTACCACTGTCTATTATACTTTAACACTGTCTATTATACTTTACCACTGTCTATTATACTTTACCACTGTTTATTATACTTTACTACTGTCTATTATACTTTACCACTGTCTATTATACTTTACCACTGTCTATTATTACTTTACCACTTTACTCTCGTGCTTTCCATCTCTCCTACATGTATATTTTTCCCCCGATGCCCTCGATATTGAACGTGTGCAATGGCTGAATGTAACTAAATGACCAGGGTATTACTTCTGTGATGTACTAGTCGCAATGTTTGTTTGTCTTTAAATTCATACAGATTAAACCGGGGAGAATACAGTATACAACAGTATATATACGTATATATTAAGGAGAGAATATTTGTTTGCATCGGTATCATTTTCTTTTTGTTTTTTTGTTCAGTTTTTTTTTTTTTTTTTTTTTTTTTTTGTATTGCCATTCGTTGCCTGAACACAGTCTGATATTGTCTATATATAAGACTAAACGAAGGCATTATTTTCAGATCCCATTCATGGCATTTATTCATACACACATTTTAGAAAGGAGGAAGTTTCGTGTTGGTAAATGTGGAGCACCGGACTGAATCCTCCAAACTATTCCAAACAACAGAATACTATCATTTTAGCTGTTCTGGTCTTGTTTCCTATAGCATACTTTGGAGGAATCAAGGCACTCCAATGATGTACAAAAAAAAAAAAAAAAAAATTAGTACATTTAATCTGAATTCGGATACAAGCAGATTAGTTAAGGGACCCTGTATTGTAGTCAGAAAATTGGAGGCAAATGAGTCCTTCAACTATTGCCACGAAACACCACCTATATAGAAGGAGTGTGTTTCGTGGCATGGTCAGGAGGAAGCAGAAGAAGCCTCTGATTTTCATACACGATCACAGAGGCCTTAATATGTCTATGTATATTGCGTTTTGAATATTATATAGTTAATTACAGATAACTATGAAAGTTAGGAAAGATTGAACAAAATATACCCCAGCCACCCAATGTGTCAAGAATTTCTGTGCCCAACTGTCTATCAAGAAGAGTTTAACCAAAATAATAATGCAATTAAGTAGTACATAATGTCATAAAGTATATCATGTTAATAATTATATAATATAATAAATAGGATACTTTTATTACACTAACAACATTATTATAATATAAGTATACTGTCTTCAGCATAAAATATTTCTCTGTGAAGGACCCTATGTTCGTGAAGGATAATTGGAGGATTCTGATTCCTCCTGACCTTGCCACGAAACAAGCTCCTTCCATATAGGTGGTGTTTCGTGGTGATATTTGAAGAACTGATATACCTCCAATTTTCTAACCACATCAAAGGGTCCCCTTAAGGAGGTAGTACACTGTTGGTAAATCTGGAGCAAATTATTCCTCCAAACCATTCCAGGCAACAGGATACCATTATTTTTCTTCATCTGGGTCTGTTTCTTGACATATTTTGGAGGAATCAAGGCGCTCCAATCTTTCAAAAGTATCCCTTTAAACGACTACTACTAATATACAAACTTGAGCAGATAAATCATTTCCCTCATCAGAACTTGTGACCCAGATAATGTCAGTCTACGTAACAAGAGAAGCAGCGATGGTCTATAGAGGCTGAGGCTGAGTGAGGCTCCAATTATAGTATTATATCGTGGTGGAAATATTGCTACTCTACGTTAGGTCTGAGTGAGTGAGACTGTGTCCTATAATATGAAATAGAGAAAGAGACCTCCTACACAGAGAGAGAAATCACACCCACACACACACATACACATACGATAACACACACACACACACACACACACACACACACACATACGATAACACACACACACACACACACATACGATAACACACACACACACACACACACCTCTACCCCACATCTCCAGAAATGAATCTCCTCCTCCCCCTCTACCACTACCCTGACGACGCAACATTGTGGCTAAACAGATGCGACTTTAACTCATTCTGACGTTGATGATCCGAGTTGGTGAGAGTGGGGAAAACTGGTTGACGACGAGAGAGAGAGAGAGAGAGAGAGAGAGAGAGAGAGAGAGAGAGTGAGTGAGTGAGTTTGTCTACACTACGGTACTCTGGTAGTAGTAAAGTTGTTATTGGTGTGTCTCTGTGTGTGTTTTTTTTTCTTTTTTTTTGTCGTGTTCGTACAGTATGTTGTTGTTGTTGTGTGTTTTTTTTTTTTGTCGTGTGTGTCTTGTTGTGTGTGTGTGTGGCTGTGTGGCTGTTGTCGTGTGTGTGTGTGTGTGTTTGTGTGTGTGTGTGTGTGTGTTTGTGTGTGTGTTGTCGTGTGTGTGTGTGTGTGGTTAATTATCTCTGTCTCTGTGTGGGTGTCTTTCTCTACTTGTATGTAGGTGTGTTTGTCTCTGTCTCTGTAGGATCTCTTTGTATCTGTCTGGGTATATATTTCTGTCGTACTGTGTGTGCCTGTCTCTCTGTCTCTCTTTCTGCCTGTCTCTCTGTCTCTCTTTCTGCCTGTCTCTCTGTCTCTCTCTGTCTGCCCCTTGTCTCTCTCTGCTTGTCTCTCTGTCTCTCTCTGCCTGTATCTCTTCCTCTTTCTGCCTGTCTCTCTGTCTCTGTCTCTCTCTGCCTGTGTCTCTGTCTCTCTCTTTATGGGTCGTAAGGACTTTTGAGGTGCCACTTGCCCTTGTAACTCCTTTCTCTCTCTCTCTCTCTCTCTCTCTCTCTCTCTCTCTCTCTCTCTCTCTCTCTCTCTCTCTCTCTCTCTCTCTCTCTCTCTCTCTCTCTCTCTCTCTCTCTCTCTCTCTCTCTCTCTCTCTCTCTCTCTCTCTATCTCTATCTCTCTCTCTCTTTAACTCGGCAAACAATAGGCTTTTACCTCACGATTCGGGGTCTCAAAAGGCGAAGAGATTACCAGGGTATATCGCAAACCTCTCTCTCTCCCTCTCTCTCTCCCTACCTCTCTCTCTCCCTACCTCTCTCTCTCTCTCTCTCCACCACACCAATTTACAGCACGCTCGCTTATTTGGTGTGCAGGCCTGTGGTGGTGGGAAGGTGGAGGGTGGACTTTTTTCCTGCAGTTTACAGAGCTCTAATGACTATTTTCAGAGGGACATTAGTGGGAAGTGTGAGAGGGTTTGGGGGAGCGTGTGTGTGTGTGTGTTTGTGTTGGTGTGTGTGTGTTTGTTGTTTGTTTATTTGTGTGTGTGTGTGTGTGTGTGTGTGTGTGTGTGTGTTTTTTTGTGTGTGTGTGTGATGTTTGTTTGCTTGAGAGAGAGAGAGAGAGAGAGAGAGAGAGAGAGAGAGAGAGAGAGAGAGAGAGAGAGAGTAAGAGGGGGAGTGTGTGTGTAAGAGGGAGTGAGAGTGTAAAAGAGTGTGTGTTCTGTGCTGAGTGTCTTTTGTTTGTGTGTGTGTGTGTGAGTGGATGAGTTTCTCATTTCCACTCCCTACCATACCCTTCTCCCCTCCTCCCCCTCCTTCCTACAGCCAAGGTATACCTAATATATATTGTACTGTACAGCCACAATCAAATATCCACCGACACTTTCCTTCCATCGTGCAAATAAATCAGTATCATACCAAAATATAATCTTAACAACAACACCATACGTCAACTCAACCCCCTCAATTATTATTATGTGGTGCTGCAAAATCATACATGTGTTGTGTGTGTGTGTGGTGTATGTTTATTTGTGTGTGTGTGTGTGTGAGAGAGAGAGAGAGAGAGAGAGAGAGAGAGAGAGAGAGAGAG
>JAWZYT010003582.1:65000-75000 GCA_034508575.1 Petrolisthes manimaculis | reverse complement strand
TCTATCTATCCATCTATCTATCCATCTATCTCTGAGTGGCCTGGTAACCTGTGGTAGTCGAGTTGTCCATATTGTCTCTCATAATAGCATCTGGTTGTTCCTCACCTTTCATGGGTCGAGGGGGGCATAGAGGGGGTCGGAATTCCCCCTTCTTTCTTGTATTTTTAGGTGTTGGAGTCCCGGGTGGTGTCATTATTATTATTATTATTATTATTATTATTATTATTATTATTATTATTGTTATTATTATTATTATTATTATTATTATTATTATTATTATTATTATTATTATTATTATTATTATTATTATTATTATTATTATTATTATTATTATTATTATTATTATTATTCTCTCTCTTCTATGGGTTAAGTACATGGAAGTATTAATTAAAAGTCGTCTGTCTGTGTACAAATTCTTCTATCGAGTAGAAATTAATGTGTAATAATTTGTTCATGTTTTTTGTGTTGTTTTTGAGGGGGGAAGTTTGGTTTGTGAATGTGTGTGTGTGTGAATATGTGTGTGTGTGTGTATGTGAGAGAGAGAGAGAGAGAGAGTCGAGTCAATTTTAAATATACTACAAGGAATGAAGTATGGGAGAGAGAGAGAGAGAGTCAAATAAAAATATACTACAAGGAATGAAGTGAGAGAGAGAGAGAGAGAGAGAGAGAGAGAGAGAGAGAGAGAGAGAGAGAGAGAGAGAGAGAGCGACACATCAAAGCTGCCATACCTTACCTTATCTCTCTGCCACCTACAGTGATAAATGTTAATGTGCACGTTAATGAGGCTGTCTCACTACCTCCATGATATACTCGCTATCTCTCTCTACCTCTCTCTCTCTCTGTGTGTATGAGAGAGAGAGAGAGAGAGAGAGAGAGAGAGAGAGAGAGAGAGAGGAGAGAGACAGTGTTGAAGTCATGAGGGTAAAACACTCTCTCTCTCTCTTTCTCTCTCTCTCTCTCTCTCTCACACACACACACACACACACACACACACATACACACACACATATTCATAGATACACATACACACACACGTATTCAAAGATACACATACACGCATTCATAGATACACACACACACATTCATATATTCATAAATACACAAACACAAATACACACATACACACATATACATAAACACACACATACATAATAATAATATTAATAAAGTTGTACACACACGCACGCACACAAACACACACGAACACATTCATAGATGCACACAGACACAAAGCAAAACTTACTCACACACGAACACACACACACACACACGAACACACACACACACACAAAAAAAAAAAAAAAAAAAGCACACACACACATTCATAGATGCTGCACAAAGCAATACTTACACACGAACACACACACACACATTCCTACCTATACACACACACACACACACACACACATTCCTACCTGTACACACACACACACACACACACACACACACACACACACAGAAAGGCCAGTCAAAGTGTAGGATTAAAATAACACAGGTTGTAAGTTGGTCTATGTCAATAATTCCTCTCTTTCTTTCACACTTTACACTTTATTCATCTATATTCTTACTCCTTTTTCATGTGTGTGTTTATCTGTGTATAATCTCGTGCTTCATTTCCCTGTTTTTTTTTTTTCTTACTTTCATTTCTCAACTGAGGATTTCTTTATTTATTTTCATTTTCTTTCGATTTTATTCATTTCCATAGTCATTTTTATTTTCTATTTGTTGTATTTATTTGTATTCGTGTTTTATTTTTAGTGTCTTTATTTTGCATCTGTGTATTTCCTTCACTTTCTTTTATCTCCCCTCAGTGTACATTCACAATCAAATATCCACCGACACTTTCCTTCCATCGTGCAAATAAATCAGTTCATATCGAAATATAATCATAGGACAACACCTTACGTCAACTTTATTACCAAGATATTTACCACGATGGAGGGAAAGTGTCGGTGGATATTTGATTGTGGGTGTATCTTTTTTCATCTATGCTGTTTCGGATTAGTTGACTATAATATTATGTAATAAATTCATGCTTCTCACTCGTCACCCAGGGTTGGATCAAATACAATTGTATTTGTATTTGACTTGTATTTAAGGACGAAGGTCCGCTTAAAATAGGTAGATTTTTTTTTTTTTTTTTTTTTTTTGCTAACTTGGCTAAAATCTAGCTAGTACTGTCCTCAACACCCTATCACAGTTTGAGTATCATTTGACAACCTTTACTATGGTTTATTTGGCTATAAATCAAGGTTTCTGGAGCGATGAGCGATCATTTACGTCGCAATGCAACATAACATGGTAATATTTTCATTCTTGTGCAATGTTTCTTGTTGTTATGGTTATTTCATGAACAAATGACAGCTGCACTGTCGAACGTGGCAACTTTGTGTGTGTGAGGCCATGTAGCCACAGTCAGCAGAGGGAATGACAGTCAGACACGCACTGCAAAGGAGTAGCTAGACTCGCTAACTCTAACACGTGTCCGCTCACAGTGCCCTTATTTCCTACATCTACACTTCATGTTACGTGTTTTTTTGTGGTGCCAAGGAAGTCCAGATGCTAAGGAAGTCCATGAAAGCTTGCATTCGCTCAGAGACGGGAGGAAAGCAGTAACAAGAGGGAGAGGGGGTAGGTGAAATAGCAGCATTGGCAACCTCCACCATCAGCTGACTGAACCACAACAAACCCACACCACAATATCAACAACAACCCCACCACTCCACAACCACCCGACCTCCATATTTGTACTCATGCATATACGTCCATATCAAGTGTAAAGAAGAGAAAGAGACTCTTTATAAGTGAAAATGGTGATCAGAGTAAGGTAGAAATTGATAAGATAACTTGAGGACAGTGTAGCCAAAGTAACGAAGTACTGTACAATGCAGATGAGATGGTGGATTACTGGATATAGATGTCACATATGATGGTAAGCTTCATTGTTATATTATGCAAGAAATACTATATGCAATTTTGCAGAAAGACATGAATTTCATAATACTGTACTTCCGTGTACTGTTCATCCACAATACTGTACAGCAAATACTGCCCAATGGTCAAAAGCCTTGGCAAATCCACTGGATTTTGCTGTAGCCCAAGCAATTATCTGTTATAATGTTGGTTATGAAGCAGGATTTCTAGCTGAAGAATTGGGTATCAAGAATGACAGAATGCAAATAACATTACAGGATATGGACAAAGAAAGGAAGCAAGCAAGAACATCAAAGCAAAGAAAAAAGAGGAGAATACAAGGTTATGCTCATTATGGTGTTGGAGAACACCAAATGTCATTGTCTAGAAACATTACTGAAGGTTGGAAAGTGGCCCATCCCTAAGGTTACAAAAAACCCAACCTGATGATGTATTGTTTTCAAGAATGCCCCAGGGGTGAGGTTACAGAACAGGTAAAGGTCTTTTTTTTTTTTGTATATACAGTACCATATATAGTACCATGTGCACCTAATTCCCGGGGTCACTAACTGAAGGGTTGCGTGTGATCGCCAGCGGTTTTAATATGGAAGTTGGGGAACGGCGTGTTGGCCGTTTTATATGTATTTTGTAAAATCTTACCCGCGATAATTACTGATACATCGTACGTCTGCACTTTAAGATGTTATTATTCAGTAATTATATTAACATCATAGATAAGAATTGGTGTGCAACATACAGTAAAACAGCAATTACAAGCATAAAATAGTACAGGGGTTGGCAGAACTAATAACATTTATATTAGTTCATACCTGCACCTTTGGCTTAAAACAAAAAAACACTATGTTTCTGAAAGAACAATGCCCTATGTTAAAAAAAATGAGAGCAATCAGAAAAGTTTTTCACCTCTAATTACACATTTTTATGAGGCCGAAATCATACGGGAAAGAGATCACCCACCGAGATATTCCCCAACTTTGTTGTTAACAATTATTTTATCTGATGAAAAGTGGCAGTTTTTCTGAGGTTCGTGACGTCGGGAATTACTGGAAACTATTGTTTTGTGTTATGTAATGATTAATTTATAAATACTAAAGCAAATATTATCATAGAAACAACTCCATCTATAGCAGCAAGGGAGGAAAACACTTAGATAAACTTTGACGCTCATTTCCCGAAAACTTGTTTTTAGCCAAAATATAACCATACAAACTGCTACTGCTCCGCCAATTCTTCAGTTATTTACATGATTTTTTTTTTATTTGAAAGCTAACTAAATCATCTTTATTTGCATGTTGGATTAGTGCTGTAAGTTGAATATCTTCTTTTCTAGCAATATATATGTTTCATCGTACGGAGAAAAACAGAGAAAAACGTAATGGAAGATATTGTGCAATTATTCAGAACAAAACCGTTGCACCTATGCAAATAATATTACATGCAATTTACAATCATATCAAGTATACTTGGCAGCAAGAGCCTCAAAGGAATTACTCCAATATCTCCAGAGTAGTAGCGAAGTAAATACCGTCGTATTTTTGAGCACCGAGAACACATTTTATTATATTACTCTAATAATTAAGAACAGAATTCCATGAAACTATATCTATATCTTAGTATACATCTTCACCTAGCTCTACTAGAAAAAAAAAAAGTTCCGAAGTGGACCTTCGTCCTTAAATACAATTTTAATGTATTTGTATTTATATTTGTATTTTAGCATCTAGAGAAAAAAGTATTTTGTATTTGTATTTGTATCAGGGCACCCAAAAAAAAAGTATCTTGTATTTATATTTATATTTGATATTTCGAGTCCAAGTCATTTGAGGAGGATATGTTAAGAGAGAGAGAGAGAGAGAGAGAGTCAGACTATGACGGGTCACGTACACATACACGTCTCGTACGAGTATCATCCCTGTCCCACTCCCAGCCACACTCGCTGTCGCTGGTGGCGTGTTTCTGAGTTAGGTACTTTCAGTTTATTGACAACACTGACAACCTCAACTTGTAGCGAAGAGCGTGGACAATTTACAATAATTTAATTGTACCATAGCTGAGGTAATTAAGGTGTGTGTGTTTGTTCATTCTCTTTCCAGTTCTAATTTTCAATTACTGCCGTACACACGGCAGAATGTAGAATGTAGATGTAAACTTGTGTGAAAGAATGTTTTATTTTTTGCATATTTTCAAGAGTATTTTTATTTGTATCCTTAAAATCTGGAATAGGAGTAATTGTATTTTTATTTGTATTTTCAGATTTGGGATTAAAAGTATTTGTATTTGTATTTTTGGAATACCAAACGAAAGTATTTGTATTTGTATTTATATTTTTGGAATCCCAGACGAAAGTATTTGTATTTGTATTTATATTTTTAGAATCCCAAACGAAAGTATTTGTATTTATATTTGACTTGTAAAAAGTCAGTATTTGATCCAACCCTGTGACGTCACCATTATCACATTTCTCACTTCCCCATTTTCCAAAGAGTTATGTTGCTTTTATTTCTCTCTCTCTCTCTCTCTCTCTCTCTCTCTCTCTCTCTCTCTCTCTCTCTCTCTCTCACTGATTAATGGGCTTTTACGTATATTGGTGTCGAGGCTGACCAACCCCTTTTCAACTGTACGAAATCACACACACACACACTGATACACACTGACACACACACACACACACACACACTGACAAACATCCACACACACACACACAACATAACACACACACATATATATATATATATATTGTGTGTCTCTTTCTCTCATACTCCATCACCATCACTCACATCTTTGACCCTCTCCAAATTGAAGTCACCTCACCTACTCAACTCGACAAATGAATGAACTCCTCCCCCCCCTCCCAGACCACAAGCCCCCCACCACCCCCCAACCCTCCCCCCCTGACCACAAGTCCCCCCACCCCATCCCACCCCAACACACACACACACACAAAGTTTCTCTCCCGAAGGTAATTTGGCTCAGGTTCTTGGGATGATGGATGGTCACTGTTGAAAGAAAAGTAAGAGGAGGAGGAGGAGGAGTAGGAGGAGGAGGAGGAGGAGGAGTAGGAGTAGGAGCTAAAGGAGGCAGTCGAAGTGTTGGAGTTTTTGACTGTTGATAATATTGTTGATGTTACTCTTACTACTACTACTGTTGTTACTGTTATGACTACTACTACTGTTACTATTAATATCACTACTACTATTAATATTACTACTGCTATTAATATTACTACTATTACTAACATTACTACTACTATTACTATTAATATCACTACTACTATTAACATCATTACTATTATTAATATTACTACTACTATTACTATTACTACTATTACTACTATTATTACTATTACTACTATTACTACTATTACTACTACTACTACTACTACTATTGCCTGCTGTTGGGGTAGGTAAGACTCCTAACCCAACCTATTGTATTGATAAGTTGTTCAAGTTCACTTCAGTTCAATAATAATAAAAAGCAATCAGTCACCTCAATATCTCTCAATCACTCAATATCAACCAATCAAACAAAAAAAGAAAAGGTCACTCCACATACCAATCAAGTCAATCACTCAATACACTCATCAATCAACCAATCAAACAAAAAGAAACAAGGTCACTCCATATACCAATCACTCAGTCACACGTAGCAAAATCATCTAGACTAAACTATACAGATGATCCACCTGTAAAAACCGACTCTCTCTTCTTCACTATACAGATGATCCACCTGTAAAACTCGACTCTCTCTTCTTCACTATATATACAGATGGTCCACCTGTAAAACTCGACTCTCTCTTCTTCACTATATATACAGATGATCCACCTGTAAAACTCGACTCTCTCTTCTTCACTATATATACAGATGATCCACCTGTAAAAACCGACTCTCTCTCTTCTTCCCCGGGCAGGCAACCCCTTATAAAGAGACGACGGGGAGACACAGGAGGTAGACCTAAGGCGGTGTTTGATTGAAATTCATCCACTGACCTACTCCTTAATTTGAGGGGAAGGGCTTAACTTTGAGGGGAAGGACTGACGAAATTAGGAAAGTGAGAGAGAGGAAAGAGGGAGGGAGGGATGGAAGGGAGGTTGAAGGGAGGAGGGAAGAAAGAGGTAGAAAGGGAGGGAGAGATGGAAAAGGTAGGATGGGAGGGAGGGATAGAAGAGGTAGGAAGGAAGGGTAGGAGAGATAGAAAAGGTAGAATGGAAGGGAGGGAAGAAGGGAGAGAGGAAAGAAAGAGGGAGGAAAGGAGGGAGAGATGGAAGAGGTAGAAAGAGGGGGAGAGTTAGAAGTAGGGTGGTTGATGAATGAGGTAAGGTAGTTTAAGGTAGATGAGGTTTCGTATGTAGATGAAGTAAGGTGAAGGGAGGGAGGGAGAACTAGATTGAGTTGAGAGAGAGAGAAAAAAAAAGGAGAGAGGGAGAGAGAGAGGGAGGGAGAGGAGGAGAGAGACAGACAGACAGACAGAGAGAGAGAGACAGAGACGCAGAGAGAGAAAGAGAGGGGGGGGAGGAGGGGGGGTTTAGCTGTCAGAGAAAAGAGACCGTTTAAGGAGATTAATGTATGTATTCGTAGGACCATTGTCGTAGCCGGCTCTGACAACTGGGCTCACTTGGACAACAATTTATCGACGGGTACTGCTGGCTGGGAGGACTCTACATACACACACACACACACACACACAGTCTCTCTCTCTTTCTCTCTTTCTCTCTCTCTCTCTCTCTCTCTCTCTCTCTCTCTCTCTCTCTCTCTCTCTCTCTCTCTCTCTCTCTCACACACACACACACACACACACACACACACACACACACACACACACACACACACACACTCTCTCTCTGTCTCACACACACACAAGGTAAATATAGCTCTATTTATCTTGCACACAAACAAACTCTCTTCTCTTTCTCTCTCTCAAGAACAACAACAACAACCAATATATCTATAAAATGGGAACTAACTGGGGTTTTTGGAAGGAGTCAGTGAGTGGGTCGGTCGGTGGGTGGGCAGGTTATTGATGGTTCCAGCCATTTAGATTCCGACGCTCTGATGGCGGTCAATTCACACTAAGAACTTGTGGAGAGAAGGCCTCGACTATCCTGAAGAAAAAAACACACACACAACACACACAGACAACACACACACACACACACAACACACACACACACACACACACACACAACACACACACACACACCTTAGGCCAGATCTCTACCTCCTTTGTCAGGCTGTGTGTGTGGGTAGGGGGGAAGATGAGAGGTGATTTCCACACTTTACTTGGGGATGGGAGGAAATGTTTCGGAAAAGATTCACTCAACTTCTTTTTTCTCTTTGGGGTGGATTTTCTCACCTGGCTGGCCGGCACCAAGAAGGGAAAGAGAACATTTTACATATTATACAGTACATGATGTGTGTATATGTATGGAATGGGTCAATACTTTATAACATGTTGCACGTACAGTAAGGGACACGAGGGAGTTAAGACGGTGCATGTTTTTTTTTTTTTCAACTTCTCTCATTTAGTAAGATAGCCTATACAGTAAACTTATACATACATACATACAAAGTAAAACGGCATTTGTCATGATAACTATACAGACTCATCATCATCATCATCATCATCATCATCATCATCATCATCATCATCATCATCATACGGCGACATCTGTGAAGGACAATAATAAGCAACAACAGACTCAGTTTTAGATTATCGGTGAAAGAGGTCTGTGTGTGTGTGTGTGTGTGTGTGTGTGTGTGTGTGTGTGTGTGTGTGTGTGTGTACTCCAGTAGTAGTAGTAGTAGTAGTAGTTGACGGTTACAAGTAATTTATATATATATCGGAAACCGAATAAACAAGACTATTTATTCCCCGTGATTTATAGATGCTGTTCAGTTCATTACAGACACGGCAGAACCAAATGGATTTTATTTTGTTTTCCTGTTAAAGTTAGAAGCTAGTGTAGTGTAGTGTAGTGTTGTGTGTGTGTGTACCTTGCTATTGAAAGTCAGTGTGATGGTATGTGGTCAGTGTGTTGGTATGTGGTCAGTGTGAAAAGGTAATGAATGGTTAGTGTGATGGTTAGTGTGAATGTCAGTGTGAAAGGGTAAAGATCAGTGTGAAATGGTAAAGGTCAGTGTGAAAGGGTAAAGATCAGTGTGAAATGGTAAAGGTCAGTGTGAAAGGGTAAAGATCAGTGTGAAATGGTAATGGTCAGTGTGAAAGGGTAAAGATCAGTGTGAAAGGGTAATTGTTAAAGTCAGTGTGATGGGTGTGGAGTGTGGTATAGTATTCAATGGATCTTCGTCACTCATAAAGGATTCTGAGACATACAGTACATATATGGCAGAGAGAAGAGTAACATGTCAGCAAGAGTTAGTTGGACTGTAATTGAATACACCACAACTCAATCATATCTCTAAGCAAAACAACAACTTTTTTGTTTTAATCCAGAATCAAAGAGTTTTATTCATTGATGTATTTAATCTATTTGTTTCTTTTACCATGCAGAATCAAAGTGTTTTATTTATTTATTTATTTTTAATCTTGTATATTTATATATTTTGTTTTTATTTTTATTTTGCCAGAATCAAGTCGTTACAGAAATTCCAAATATAATTTTATTTTCGAGTGTCATCGGCACCATTACAAGAAGAATTTAAGGGGGAAAGTTTGTGTTGGTAATTCTGGAGCAACTGAATCCTCCAAACTATTCCAAGCAACAGGACACCATTATTTTTTTGCTATTCTGGTCCTGTTTCCTAGCATAGTTTGGAGGAATCAAGGCACTCCAGTGTACCAAAAAAGAATGATATATATACCACCTTAATTAAGTCAGCTGTGAACCGCTTAGTGTTGCTGCTGCTGATGATGATGATACATTTGTCAAAACATTAGAACCACAATTATTCCATTTAGGGTAATTACGCCCACAAAGGTATTAACAGCTGCAGCATGACAAGTCCAGTCCAGTCTAGTCCACGGGGGGCAGGGATTAAGGCTAAAAAAAAAAAAAAAACTCAATTTTTTTTTTTATCAAAGCAAAGAAAAAAATGTGCAAAAAAAAAA
>JAWZYT010003582.1:35000-60000 GCA_034508575.1 Petrolisthes manimaculis | reverse complement strand
TTAATATTATGAGCCCCATTATACAGAGACCATGGCGACAGATATAGTTAAAAGAATTATAGTTTCTCGTCATTATTTTTTGGGGTCTGTTTCATTCCAAAGTGATGCATGCAAGACTATTGGGCGTGACAGATAAATTACAGGGTCTTTTTTATAGTTTCTCTTCATTATTTTGTAGTTGTTTCATTCCAAAGATAAAGTTACAGTTTTTTTTTATAATTTCTCTTCATTATTTTGTAGTTGTTTCATTCCAAAGATAAAGTTACAGGTTTTTTTTATAATTTCTTTTCATTATTTTGTGGCTGTTTCATTCCAAGGTGATGCTTTAAGGACCCTGTGATCGTGTATGATAATTGGAGGCTTCTGATTCCTCCTGACTATACCACGAAACAAGCAACTTCCAGATAAGTAGTGTTTCGTGGTCATATTTGAAGGACTCGTTTATCTCCAATGTTCTGACTACGACACAGGGTCCCTTAAACACTATCGGGCGTGAGTGTACCAGACTGCATAATTTAATTGCCCCGGGGAACTCAACAGAACCACGTGGCACTTCACACCAGAGGAGGCTTGAAAAAAAAACCCACTCCAGGATTCTGATTCTATATTATTTTCCTGGGTGCCGTCATCTGTAAATATCTGGGGAAAACGTGGTTGGTTGGTGTCGTTTTGGGAATCAAGATAAATATCTTCTGGGTATTTCTTTTTTTTTCCAACGTTGATCCCTTACTTCAGCAGCAGCACCTCAGAAACGTAACGTGAGTCTAAATTGCATCCGAACTGATCAGGTTACGTATACGGTTATTAGTAAGGAACAGACATTATTGGAGAAGTGAGCAAAATACATGGTAGTTAAGGTTAAGTTTGCTACCTATAATAATTACGATAAGAAAATAATATATAGTTGATATGATAAGATACGGAGATCAGATATAACCTTTCCGTGTTTGTAATTCATTCATTGTTGTTCTCCTATATCCAGCAATCATCATTATAACCCAGAGTACCGTAGTATGGATTCTGACGTAAACAACATCGTACGTACTCTTATAGTAACCACAGTATGAGAGCATGCAGAGAAAGGCTTGCATTATTCATCTCTCTCAATCCACCATTTAAATGTATTCCTTTGCCGCCATACCTCCCCCACTCGAAATTAATTCACTATGTAGATTTTTTGAGAAGGCCGTCCTTGTGACTTTGCCCCTTTGAAGCACATACAGCCCAACACTGAATCTCGACACGTGCTTCAATAATTCACACACGAGATAGAGAAAGGTCATCCAGAAACGAGATATCCAACGAATGTAAGAGAGGATATTTCACCACAGTCACATACAATATTTTACTGGGTCTAGTTACTATGTGTCTTTCGTGGCTTATGCTCTCGTGATCATTAATTAATCCATATACGTTTCCCATTCTTTTCGATGAGTGTATTTACGTATACACTCGAGCTCGTAAATTCGCCACCACGTGCCCAAATGTTTGTCATCTGAGCTGGTAACACTGTGTGAGGAAGGTGTCATTGTAGGTGAAAGATTGTATATCATGTCCCTTTACTCTACTATGTTCCATCTACTCTGATTCCTCCCCAGATAAATGTTACTGGCTCAAATGGCATAAACATCTAAGTACTTGGTGGCGAATTCACGAGCTCGGGTGTACTTACATGATGTTTTTCAAAATGATAGGGGGATATGTAGATAATAGATAAATGTATATAATCATAACACGGATATTTTGAAGAATGGAAATATTAAGTTACTTTTTTAAACATGTAGTCGTGAAATATACAACAAAGATTTACACTCGCATTAAGGGATATTATAATCATAGTGACATCCATTACAAGACGAGGGGGATTTTCGTGTTCACACATTTTCCACCGTCGAATGACCTGCATGACTGATTAATTAATTTATCTTGAATATTAATGCACAGAATCATTTAAACCCTGATGGCCAGAAATTAAATGGGATGGGGGGGTGGACGGACACAGAGACAAATTTTAAACATCCCGTGACACTGACGGTAAAATTAGAGAAATTATTATTGTGCCTACCATCATTATTATTATTTTTTTACACGAGAGAGAAAATCCTGTTGGTGTGGTTGGTTGGTTGTCTGTGATGTCTTGGCTTTCCTCTACAGCCTTTACAATGCCGTCAAGCCACGCGATGGGGACGAGGCGTTGTAAATAATAAGAAGCGTGACATGGATACTTGAACAAAAAAATAATAAAGATGTGTGTGTGTGTGTGTGTGAGAGAGAGAGAGAGAGAGAGAGAGAGAGAGAGAGAGAGAGAAAGAGAAAGAGAGAGAGAGAGAGAGAGAGACTGAGAGAGACAGAGTGTGTGTGTGTGTTTGTGTGTGTGTGTGTGTGTGTGTGTGTGTAGGTGTTTAACATCTTTCATTTTCCAAGGTAGATTGTTGAAACCTTTTAGTGCACTCATACGTACTGTACTGTATCTACTCATCAATACACACACACACACACACACACACACACACACACACACTGTCTTTCTCTCTGTCTGTCTGTCTGTCTGTCTGTCTGTCTGTCTGTCTGTCTGTCTGTCTGTCTGTCTCTCTCTCTCTCTCTCACACACACACACACACACACACACAGCTGGCATCATAAAAAAGCCGGTTTTATATACACAGGGAGTCGAAAGGGATTATATACATCTGTTTATGAAGGTGAATTTCTATAACTTTGTTGTCGTGTAATGTAATGAAAAAAAAAATGACCGTAATTACTTTTATCTTCCCATGGCTCGGTGGAAGTCTTATTCTGTGCGTGTGTATGTGTGTGTGTGTGTGAGTGTGTATATGTGTGTGTGTGTGTGTGTGTGTGTGTGTGTGTGTGTGTTCATCAATCTTTTGTTTTTATATTTCTGTCTGTCTATTGGATTTGTTTTCGTATCTGTCTGTGTGTCTGTCTATCAATGTATCTTTTTCTTCGTTCTGTCGCTCTTTTTTTTGACATCCTATCTATCGGTCTATTTATCTATCTCTTTGACATCCTATCTATCTATCTATCTATCTATCTATCTATCTATCTATCTGTCTATCTATCTTTTTGACATACTATCTATCTATCTATCTATATTTCTGTCTTTTTTTGACATACTATCTATCTATCGGTCTGTCTATCTATCTGTTTGACATACTATCTATCTGTCTATGACATATCTATCTGTCTCTTTGACATACTATCTGTTTCTCTATCTATTTATCTGTCTTTCTTTTTGACATCCTATCTATCTATCTATCGGTCTGTCTATCTATCTGTTTGACATACTATCTATCTCTCTATCTATCTTTCTGTCTTTCTTTTTGACATCCTATCTATTTCTCTGTCTATCTGTTTATCTTTCTGACATCCTATTTATCTATCTATCTATCTTTTTGACATCCTATCTATCTATCTACCTTTTTAACATCCTATTTATTTTCTCTGTCTATCTGTCTGTCTAATTATCTGCTTGCAAGTCTGGTTAATCTGTCTTGAAATCCCTTTGGGGTGGGGGGGGGGGGAGGATAAAGTTTCCCATCAGCAACAACAAAAAAAACTGACCGAAAAACACAAAGACCACGACAACGTTTGTGCAATAAGCTGTTGTACCACTGTCGAAAAGAGAGAGAGAGAGAGAGAGAGAGAGAGAGAGAGAGAGAGAGAGAGAGAGAGAGAGAGAGAGAGAGAGAGAGAGAGAGAGAAAGAGGTTAGTGAGTGCGTGAGTGAGTGAGTGAGTGAGTTAGTGAGTGAGAGAGAGAGAGAGAGTGAGTGAGTGAGTGAGTGAGTGAAACGAAAAACAAACAGGGTATTGACTTTATTAGCCTGACAAATAAAAAAAAAAGAAAAACAAATTGAATAAGGGAATAACAGGCGTGTAATGGCTGTCATAATATTGTTGCTGTATCCTTCACTGGTTGGTTGGTGAAAAATAATAACATTACTAGGTTTAATGAATCGTAGTATAAAACTATATAATAGCTGTCATATATATCTATAGATAGATAGATAGATAGAAATAGCTAGATATAGATAGAAATATATATATATATATATATATATATATATATATATATATATATATATATATATATATATATATATATATATATATATATATATATATATATATATATATATATAGATAGATAGATAGATAGATAGATAGATAGATAGAGGCCAGTGGAACACCAATTTTGAACAGAGTATAAGTAAAAAAAAACTCTGAGTTGATGGGTCCGTCCGTCATGTGTGTGTGTAGTCTTAAATGATAAATGAAACCCCGTGTGTGGGAGCAACTTCACGCTTGCTGTATCCGCTCAGACATCAAAGGTTTGGCAATGGATTGGTGTAAGTTTTATCGTGGCCGTGCATGCTATCCTTCTGGTGTCGTGTAGCCACAAGTGATATTTACGACTGGATAAAGAACTAAGGTAATGGGAGCGACCTTTCACTTGATCGGTTTTGGGTACGGGATTGATGAGTTGGTTTGTAGTGAGTGCTCTTACCTACATACCTACCTCTTCGATAATCTAGGTACAGTTGCGGAGGTCGTGTGTTTTGTAGGGTGTGGCTTGAAGGAAACGACAATAGCCACACAATCTATATAGAGTGTAAAATAATAGACCAGGAAATAATGCCTGTTCTTCCCCAACGCTCCCTATTCCCTAAATCTCTCCCCATTAATTCCCTCCCTCCCACTTTTCCTATAGCTCTCCATTCTCTCCCTCCCAATTTTCCTAGCTCTCTCCATTCCCTCCCTCCCACTTTTCCTTGCTCTCCCTCACACTTTTCCTAGCTTCCCCTTTTCTCCCTCCCATTATTCCTGGTTCACGCCCTTCCATCCCTCTACTTCCTCACCCTCTCCCCCTTCCCTCCCTCTACCTCCTCACCCTCTCCCCCTTCCCTCCCTCTACCTCCTCACCCTCTCACCCTTCCCTCCCTATATCTCCTCACCCTCTCCCCCCATTTTCCCTCTTACCTCCTCACCCTCTCCCCCCATTCTCCCCCCACGCGTGACCCCTTCCACGTCTGTCAGATTAGCTCTTCTCCCGTCACTCCACCAGACTCGACTCACTTTCCTTCCCACCTCGACCTTTCACCAATAATATTATATACCAACCACTCCTCACTTCCACCACCTACCACTAGAATCTTTATACACACACTCTCTCTCTCTCTCTCTCTCTCTCTCTCTCTCTCTCTCTCTCTCTCTCTCTCTATCTATCTATCTATCTATCTATCTTCATTTCTACTTCTACTTCTACTTCCTCTCACTAAAAATATACTATTATGCATCCACACTCCAGGCTTCACCCATCAGAATGACGTATTATTTTTTACTCTAGGTCAAACGATGCGGCAGTGCATAGTGGCTAAACACACAGACACACAGACGGAGTGTTTTATATATATAGATGTATAAGTATCACTAGTATTTTTTATGCCAGTGTCGTGTGTCATATAATTTTCTCAGACTCTTTTTTTTCTATCTTTTCAGGTGGCAGACGTCCTCAACTCCACTCCACTCAGAGTAAGTACAACAATTATGTCTGTAATTATGTACGGTATATTTGTCTATACACTCGCAATCCAAAATATGTATCCAGGCTTACTTCGAATAGCCTGATCGAGTATGAAGCGACCTCAAGCAAATATGAAACAGAAAAATTGTTCACTAATAGCCTATGTCAAATTATTCGAAATTTCAAAAAGACCTGGATATAAATTTTGGATTGTGAATGTATGTACAGTCGGCGGCAGAAGTCCTGTCGCCTCACCTGCTTCACCGAGACGCACAGTGTTCATGGACTCGAGAAATACACATGTTTTCTTCACTTAATACTCTTGAGTCTATGAACATTACGTGCCTCGGTGAAGCAAGTGAGGCGACAGGACTTTTGCCGCTGACTGTACAGTACTTTTCTTTATATTCTACTAGCAGTGATACCCGACGTTATCCGGGTGAAGATCCTACATGTGGTTTTGTCAATAAATTTCCTCTAATTATTTGTATGCGAACTTATTAGGAGGGTAGGAGGAGTCCATTATCCGGTGTGGTTACTGGACCCCTAGAGAAACCATGAGGTATATGATAAGAGTCTGTGTGTGTGTGTGTGTGTGTGTGTGTGTGTGTGTGTGTGTGTGTGTGTGTGTCAATACGCCACACCGACGATGCAGTGAGGCGAAAAATATATATTTATTTATGTATTCACTGTATATAATTTTCCCATGGGGCGACGAGTGTGTGTGTGTGTGTGTGTGTGTGTGTGTGTGTGTGTGTGTGTGTGTGTGTGTGTGTGTGTGTGTGTGTGCTGTGAACCGTGTTGGATTACCTCATTACCCTAATTGTAGTGACGGGGTAATTGAATTCTTTGCTGATGGTTAATTCCTTCCACATAATATTAATGGCGATCGTTTATGAAAGGGGGGGGGGCGGAGGGGGGCGGAGGGGGGATGTAAGGGGGCCGGAGGGGGTTTTGTGGGGTGAGGGGCTGAGGGGGGTTGGGAGATAATTATATTTGTTGTAGGGGGCGATTGAAAGGCTGTTAATTACTTCAAACATGTATATATATATATGCTACGAAATAGATATAATTTACATGTTTTTTTTTAATTTATATATTTGTTTTTTATTTTTTTATTTATATTTGTATTTATTTATCTATTTGTTTTTTATTTATTTATATATATATATATATATATATATATATATATATATATATATATATATATATATATATATATATATATATATATATATATATATATATATATATATTTATTTATTTATATATTAATTTCTTCTCTTGCATAGTTTGCCCTTCGGTCGATTTATACACAAAACTATCAATAAAGTTTAAGACCTCTATCTACTCCACACACACATTAACTCAGGAGTGACATGCGAAAAAAAATATCAAACAAAATATCATACATAAAGAAAATGAGGATGATAATAATATAACTTCATTGCAAACCAAAATGACCCTTATATTAGCCGTGTATAATACTACTAATAATAATAATATGAGGCAACGAGACTCAAGAATATCCAGGAAATATATTTATTACGTTTATGTTTGACTTATTGTGAAATGACTCTTGCTTTTTGGATGCACGTTCTTTGGGAGTCTAGTTTGCGAACGTTGTGTGTGTGTGTTTGTGTGTGTGTGTGTGTGTTTGTGTGTGTGTGTGTGTGTGTGTTCAAGAATGAGTGGCAAACATACTGTGTGTGTGTGTGTGTGTTTTATGTGTGTGTGTGTTTTGTGTGTGTGTGTACGTATGTGTGTGTGTGTGTGTTCATGCAAGAGTGGTAGACATACTGCGTATATATTTTTTCCTTACTACATTCAATATGCATTTCTCAACTACGGCTTGTTTTCCTGAGGACAGTAAAGACAAGGAAGGATGCAATATGTGTGTGTGTGTCCCATATGTCCAAACTAATTCACGTGTGTAAAATATTAATATAATATAAATTTCGCTTTGTTTTCGTTTTTAATGATTCGTAAGATATGAATATATATTTTTTTTAACGAGTCAAGGTAACATAAACTAACTCGAACAAATATTTATAAAACAATATAAATTATAGGAGAAATAAGATACCCTCGAGTTATTATTATTATTATTATTTATATTTTTCATTGTTTTGATGATATGAAATCACTTAAAAAATTGTCAGGGGAAGAATGTTGGATATAATTGGACCCTGCAGACGAAACAAGTGAAAACTCCATAATAAAAATATCATGTGTTGCTGCTGCTGCTGTCAGTCGTGTTGTTGTGTTCGTTTCTCTCATCGATCTTTCTCCACTAGACATGTGTGTTTTTATTACAGTGTTCATATTTTCTGAACTGCTGCTGTACATTGGCAAGAGTTGTTGAATTAAATTGTAGGTCAGGAAGTGAAAGTGGAAGTGGAAGAAGGAGGAGGAGGAAGGAGGAGGAAGAAAAAAAGAGTAAGTGGAAGTGGAATAGGTACAAGGAGGAAGAGGGAGGAGGAGGATGAATAGGAAGAGAAAGAGGAAAAGGAGGAGGAGGAGGAATAAGAGGAGGAGGAAGAGGAAAAGAGTAAGTGGAAGTGGAAGAGGTACAAGGAGGAAGAGGGAGGAGGAGTATGAATAGGAAGAGAAGGAGGAGGAGGAGGAATAAGAGAGGCTAAACGTCTCACCACGACAGCAAGGTACTGAGTGAGACTGACATTCAAGGTGAATTTTACATGATGGTGTTTTTATATTAAGGTAAGGCTCGTGTGTGTGTGTGTGTGTGTGTGTGTGTGTGTGTGTGTGTGTGTGTGTGTGTGTGTGTGTGTGTGTGTGTGTGTGTGTGTGTGTGTGTGTGTGTGTGTGTGTGTGTGTGTGTGTGTATGTATGTATGAGATTTCTTAAAGGGTACCTCTCTATCCCTCCCTCCCTTCCTCTCTACCCATTTATTTTTCCTCTTTATTCCCCTTATCCCTCTATTTTTCTCCATTTCCTCTCCCTCACTTTTTTCTCTCTCTCTTTTCTCTCCCTCTCTCTTTTTCTCCATCACATTTCCCTCCCTCTTTATCACACCTACCCACCCTTCCTTTTTGTGTTGGTAAATTTGGAGCAACTGAATCCTCCAAACTATTCCAAGCAACAGAAGACCATTATTTTTGTTCATCTGGTCCTGTTTCCTGGCATACTTTGGAGGAATCAAGGCACTCCAATGTAACAAAAGGGACCACGTGATGTAGTCTGAAAATTGGAGATAAACGAGTCCTTCAAAATATTGCCACGAAACACCACCCATATACGGAAGGAGCTTGTTGTGTGGCATGGTCAGGAGGAATCAGAAGCCTCCACTTTTCATACACGATCACAGGGTCCATTATTAAGGGGAGAATTTCTTGCTGGTGAATAATTGAAAGACTACTGATTGCTCCAAACTATACAACGAAACAGACCCCCAACTCACTAAGCTCGTCTTTTTTTCTTTTTTTTTCAGGTGTACTGTAGATAATTTAGTTGCTCTCAAATTCACCAACAAGAGAATATCCCCTTAAATAATTAAACCAACTTCAATTTCATATGTTTTGCATAATTTGTTTTATTTTATTTTATTCTTGTGCCAAAGAGAGGAGAAATCAATCAGTAGTAAAAAGAAAAATTCACTATTAGTAACGTAATAATCTTATAAGAGATTATTTTTAGCACTCATTTTATAGGGCCTTAGAAAAGAGAATATTTTTAGCACTCAATTTAGGGCCTTAGAAAAGAGATTATTTTTAGCATTCATTTTAGGGCCTTAGAAAAGAGATTATTTTTAGCATTCATTTTATAGGACCTGAGAAAAGAGAATATTTTTAGCACTCATTTTATAGGACCTGAGAAAACGGCCCAAATACCATAAACATTGAACTTGGTGAACTCTGGACTCTTCTGTTTAAAGTTAGAGGTCCCAGGGTTGCTCTCAAAGTGTTTCCTCTCCTACGACGATAACTGTTGGAGAGGAAATTGACTCTATCACTTTACATCTCACTTAGGACTTATGCAAAACTCATCTGTACTTGGTATGGGTGGGTGTGTTTATTTACGTGTGTGTGTGTAGTTCATGTGTGTGTGTTTGTTTGTGTGTGTGTGTGTGTGTGTGTGTGTTTGTGTGTGTGTAAGTATTTTAATGTGTGTGTATGTAACTGTGTATGTGTGTGTGTGTGTGTGTGTGTTTGTGTGTGTGTGTGTGTGTGTGTGTGTGTGTGTGTGTGTGTGTGTGTGTGTGTAAGTATTTTAATGTGTGTGTATGTAACTGTGTATGTGTGTGTGTGTGTATGTAACTGTGTGTGTGTGTATGTGTGTGTGTGTAAGTATTTTAATTGAGTGTGAGAGTTTCAACAGAGTGGTATATATATAAATGGGGTATCCAGCGCTGAAAATTATTTTGTACCTGTAATACACAGTCCACTATGGTCCATTCTCGTTTCTCACTAAAGTTAGGGAAACTGTATAGTTTTATTTCCACACTATGGTTTTATTTCAACTGTTGTTTAACTTGCCCAATATAATGCACTGTATCTACGCACACACACACACACACACACACACACACACACACCACACACACACACACACACAAGATTTCATCCCAACAATATCAAAGCTAACTTAACCTAACCTCTAACTTAACCTAACCTAATCCAACCCAGTCTAACCTAACCTAACCTAATCTAACCTAACCTCACCTAACCTAACCTAACCTCACCTAATCTAACCTAACCTAACCTCACCAAACCCACCCCATCTTACTCTAAACCTAACCTCACCCATCCCTTCCTACACTAAATCTAACCTCACCCAACCCATCCTATATCACCCTGACCTGACCTGACCTCTCGTGGGACACCAATTCAAGCCTGACCATGGGCTTCTTGAAAAAAAAAAAAAAAAAAAACTAAGCCCAAAAAACTGAGTACACTTTGGGTAGAGGGGATGAAGGTACAGTACAATGTGTCTGGTATAGTATCATATCTGAGGCAATATATACTCTTCTTAAAAATGGCCTTTGAGTTTGATATGAAGGGAAGGGAGGGCAGGGTGTGTCTGTCTGTTGTGTATTTATTGGCTTACGGCTCTGGTGTATTTTTTAGTGTGTGTGTGTGTGTATGTGAGAGAGAGAGAGAGAGAGAGAGAGAGAGAGAGAGAGAGAGAGAGAGAGAGAGAGAGAGAGAGAGAGAGAGAGAGGGACAGACAGACAGACAAAGAGACAGACAAACAGACAGACAGACAAAGAGACAGAGAAACAGACAGAAAGACAGACAGACAATTCCATGCAGGTAATGACGGGAACTACATATTGCCTCTTATCAGGTCGGCTTCAAAGCAATGGTCACTCGTCCATGAAAAAGGGAATAATATGTTAATTTCCCCATAAATTGATATGCAGTGTTGGTGCCTTTTGCTTGGGCTTCCTATGAATGTCAAAGCCTCCCTCCCTCACCCCGTCATTAGATAGATTTCACAGGCAACATGGAGCGGCGTTTCTCTCTAGGTATCAAAGCGAGAGCGAGAGAGAGAGAGAGAGTGAGATAGTGAGTGAGTGAGAGGAAGAGTGAGTGAGAGGAAGAGTGAGAGAGAGAGAGAGAAAGAGAGTGAGAGAGTGAGAGTGAGAGAGAGTTTTGCCTCACACATGCTATACCGCGGGGAGTGAGAGTACCAACACGTCTTTTGTTTCTCTGTGTCTGTCTGTGTCTCTGTCTGTGTGTCTAGTGTGTGTATCTGTCTCTCTGTGTGTCTAGTGTGTGTATCTGTCTCTCTGTGTGTCTAGTGTGTGTATCTGTCTCTGTGTGTTTATTTGTCTAGCTGTGTGTATGTGTCTCTTGTGTGTATCGTCTGTTTATCTGTGTAGCTGTGTGTATCTGTCTCTTGTGTTTATCGTCTGTTTATCTGTGTAGCTGTGTGTATCTGTCTTTGTGTGTGTCTGTCTATAGGCAAGAGGCAGGCAAGCAAGCATTCAAACAGACAGGCGGATAGGCAGGCAGGCAAGCAGGCAGGTGACACAGATCTATTATTGTCTGTGCTTTAATGGTGTAATTGGCGTGAAATGCATTGTCTTGCTGTCTATAGGTGACGTAAGCATCTCGTGACTAACCAACGTGATGACGGGATGGTGTGGTGGGTTATTTGGGAGTTCACAGGTGCTTCACGATTAATTAAAGGAGTGTGGGAGTAGGGGACAGGCTTGGGGGGGGGGCGACTGGGGGTGTGTGGGAATTGGGGGACAGGCATGGGGTTGGTAGAAAGCATGTTCCCCTATTCCTGCACCCCCTAACCCCCCCAAAGCCTGTCCCCCT
Source organism: Petrolisthes manimaculis (assembly GCA_034508575.1). Classification (NCBI taxonomy): domain Eukaryota; kingdom Metazoa; phylum Arthropoda; class Malacostraca; order Decapoda; family Porcellanidae; genus Petrolisthes; species Petrolisthes manimaculis. The sequence continues at coordinate 48,167 of JAWZYT010003582.1, read as the reverse complement.
ACTCCTGCACCCCCCAAACCCCCCCTAAGCCTGTCCCCCTATTCCCACACCCCCTTAACCACGTCTCGGTAAAAAACACACGTCGGGATTTTTTTTGAGAGCGTGAACTTGTTATTGTTATTGTTGTTGTTGTTGTTGTTGTTGTTGTTGTTTTGGGTCATAATGTAATATTTTCTTACAAGGAAGTGGAATATAACTCGTTGATATTGATTGGTATTATAAGCAAAAAGACAGTGTGAACTTGTTGTTGTTGTAGTTGTTGTTGTTGTTGTTTTGGGTTATAATGAAGTATATCCAACCGAGAAACAGAATATAACTCGTAGACAGAGAGCTTCATTAATCATTTTTCTTTCTGGAGTTTCTGTGTAGCGACGAAGCCTTAATTCTCTCTGTCTCTATAGCTCCAACACACCATTTTTTTTTTTTACAATAACTCCGGCACAGCGAGACACAGAAACGAAAGAAATCCAGGAGGAGGAGGAGGAGGAGGAGACCATTTATATTTTCTTGTGGCGTGTAAAATGACAAAGGGCTCCCCGTGTGTCTGCCAAATCCAACACCCTCTAAAGAAAATGAAAGATGAAGCCAGCCAATACCAGCCTCACTTCACTTCACTTCACTTACCTTCTTCTTCACACCCACCACATTGTTTACGAGTCGAAGGGGCAATACAACTTTTTTGGTATGTACAGCCACAATCAAATATTTATCCACCCACCAACACTAACTTTCCTTCCATCGTAGTAAATGAATATCTTGGTAATAAAGAACAACACGTGTATGATTTTTGCAGCACCTCATAAGGATAATAATGTTAATAATAATAATAATAATAATAATAATAACAATAATAATAATAATAATAATAATAATTGAGGGGGTTGGTTGAGTTGACGTTATTAAGGTGTTGTTGTTGTTGTATGATTTTATTTTAATATGATACTGATTTATTTGCACGATGGAAGGAAAGTGTTGGTGGTTATTGGATTGTGGCTGTACGTACATTGGGATGCCCTGATTCCTCCAAAGTACGCCAGGAAACGCGATTAGATTAATAGATATAATAGTTGTCTGGAGTGATTTGGAGATCTCTGTTGCTTCAAATCTACCAACATTGTAATACCTTCTTAATTAAATGCAAGTGCTTCCTTCCAGCGAGAAAAAGCGTCTGGTGGTAGTCAGAATAGATAGATAGATAGACAGATAGATAGATAGAGAGATAGATAAATAGATAGATAGATAGATAGATAGATAGATAGATAGACAGACAGATAGAAAGACAGATCGATAGATAGACAGATAGACATATAGACAAATAGATAGATAGACAGACAGACAAATAGATAGATAGATAAATAGATAGTGCGAGAGAGACAGAAGGAAGGAAGGAAATGATGGATGACGATGAAATATATCTAATGAAGTGAGGGATAATGAGGTGAGGTGACAGAGGATGATATGAGAAGGGCGGGGTCCAGCTGATAAGGACTGATGATGAAGGGGGGGGGGAAGGAGTGAGGGAAGGAGAGATATGTACAGCCACAATAAAAATAATATCCACCGACACTTTCCTTCCATCGTAGTAAATATTTTGGTGATAAAGAACAACACGTATATGATTTTGCAGCACCTCATAATAATAATAATATCCACCCACACTTTCCTTCCATCGTAGTAAATATTTTGGTAATAAAGAACAACACGTGTATGATTTTGCAGCACCTCATAATAATAATAATAATAATTGAGGGGGATGGTTGAGTTGACGTAAGGTGTTGTTGTATGATTAAATTTTGATTTTGATATAATACTGATTTATTTGCACGATGGAAGGAAAGTGTGGGTGTATATTTGCTTGTGACTGTACACTAGACGATGGGAACGAATGTCACTCCTATGATTCATGACTTTGGCGGGGGGTTCATTCATTATAATCTGACTCCCTTCTCCACCAATACTATAAATACATTGAGTATAATAATTTTGAAGGGGAGTTTTATTGTTTTGTTCTTTTTCGTTTGTTAGTGAAAGTCTGTGATTCCTCCAAACTATGCCAAGAAACAAATCCCCTTTCGTAATACTGTACTGAGGTGGACTGCGACCGTACACACAGTTATGTATATACCGGTATATATGAATTTTATTTTGTTATGTACTCACACACTAGAGAGGAGTATTGACCAATCACTCGCAAAGAAAAAAAAAAAAAACAATAAAAGTTTTCCAACATCTATAAATGAAACTGGTTCTTTTGTCGATGCAAAACTATCACTGTAGAACTCTAAACTCTGATTCTTAAAATGGATTCAGTTGGCTCAAGTTTCATTGTTCTGGAGCAGTGTTGTTGTGGGGGACTGTAGGTTTGTGTGTACTATCGGCCCAATACCCACAACACAACCAATAAACTGCAAGGTGAGTGAGGGTGAGGGGGCTTCATCCACTCACCCAATCCACCCACCCACTCACCCAATCCACTCACCCACTCACCCATTCCACCCACCCACTCACCCAATCCACTCACCCACTCACCCATTCCACCCACCCACTCACCCAATCCACCCACCCACTCACCCACTCACCCAATCCACTCACCCACTCACCCTATCCACCCACCCACTCACTCACCCTCAAATGGCCACCTACTCGCTCGCTTTGAAAACTTGTGTAGAGGGTCAGTAAGCTGCATAGCAGTTTTGGTCATGTAATTATACAATATACCAAGTAAAGCTGCTGTAACCTCGACTTTATTAGCTGCTTCCTGTATAATTATTCCCGTGGCATTCATAGGGGTCATAATAACATCATTTCAACACACACACACAAGGTCTGCCATTATATTATGTCCGTCTAGGTACGATATTACACCCGTAGTTTAAAAAAAAATTGAGGGCCCTTACTGGAGCTCTATGAACCCTGCAAATAATCCAGGCCACAAAACGCTTCAGTGTTTCGAATAGGGAATCTGTTGCCTAGAGTAGTTTGGAGAATTCATAGAGCTCCAGTAAGGGACCTCAATCTTTTTTAAAACTACGGGTGTTAGTCCCTAAATAATTGTCACTGAATAGTTCCCAGGAAATTAAAGTTAATGTTAGTCATGGCTAGGATTATTAACTATATATAATAATTCAAATAATGGGCTGAAGCAGAGGAAGTTATTTCGGTTAACTTTTATTAGGCCCAACTAATTAGAGAATTACTGGACCTTAAATAGCAATGAAATTTATATCCGTACAATTATAAGGAGAGTAAATTAACATTAACATTGAATCAAATATTCCAATTACTAAGCAACATACGGTACATCTCTATCATTATCCTTCTTTTTTGTCACCTAGATATATTTCTGACTTGTTAAGAGTAATGTTGCAGATCTTGAACATCTATCTGAACATTATTTAATTAAACATTGATAAAAAATATTCGAGAATTATGCATTTTTAATACACATTATGGAAAAAATGTGAAACACCAGTGAACAGAGTAACAAAATGAGAAATAATTTAGACGAGGTATGAGTCAAATAATGAGTCAGGCGAATATGAGATTAACTATCACTCACAGCTACTAGGTGTTGTTGTTGTTGTTGTTGTTGTTGTTGGATCTTCCGTCGTTGTTGTTGTTGTTGTTGGAGATTCCGCCATCGTTGTTGTTGTGGCTGTTGTTGGAGTTTCCGGAATCATCATTGTTGTTGCTGTTGTAGTTGGAGGTGATGGCATGGTTGTTGCTGTTGGAGATGGTGGCGTGGTTGTTGCTGTTGTTGTTGTTGATGGAGGAGGTGGCGTGGTTGTTGCTGTTGTTGTTGGAGGTGGTGGCGTGGTTGTTGCTGTTGTTGCAGCGCCTGGCAGTGGGTAGGTGTTGGTTTCTGAGCCTTCCGTCACGAATATGGCTTCGTCAGTCACCTCCACAACGGCAGATTGATTGATCGGAATCATGATGCTTTCACCGTTCAAGAGATTCGTGACTAACAGCGTCGACAACCCATCTCTCAATAACATGGAGCCTTTGTAGTTGAGGGCCGAGACACTCACGGATGCAGCCCTGGTTGAAGCCACACTGAGGACCGCCACTACAAACCACAACAACAGCCGCTGCGACAAGTCCTTGACACACGTATACAAGTCAAGTAGAGAGAAACACGGGTTAATTATTGGTCATGCTGGTGAGGAGGAAGACATTTGTATGATAGTTCAAATGTATAATATAAACTAATAATTGAATACATGTATGATTTAATACCTCTCGATTTCATTAGAACTGTATATAGGTGATGTGTGTAAAGGGGTCGTCTCCTCCAACCAATTGTACAGTCCGTCAAAAATAGCACATACACGGAGGAGTTTTCTTTCATTTGTGTCTTTACATACCTTGGTAACTTTGACTCCCATTCATTGAAGTCGCCTTTGGTTAGCGTAGTAAGCTAATAAGAGTTTATTCTATGACACATTTAAATAATAAAATAAACGTATATATTATTATATGTTTTATGGCTGATTTAGTTTGGCTCTAACCATACATCGTCCAGTCTTAGGAATGAGAAATATTAAATCTATGATAGTGTCTGTACTAATTTGTAGTACAGATGAAAACAATTGAAACTTCGATCTTGCCTGTTATGTAGCTATAATTCGTAGTACAGATTATAGCATTAAAACTTTGATAGTGTCAGTAATGTACAGCCAGAATCAAATAACCACCAACACCTTCCTTTCATCGTGCAAATAAATCAGTATCATATCAAAATTATAATCATACAGTACCGGTACCTTAATAATGTCAACGCAACCCTCTCAATGATTACTATGAGGTGCTGCAAAACCATTCATTCATATGTTGTTCTTTATTACCAAAATATTTACTACGATGGAAGGAAAGTGTCGGTGGATATTTGATTGTGGCTGTACCTATATTAGTTGTACTCACCATGTTTCCTAAAGGTCACCACCAACAACAACAACACTACTACAACACTGACACCACCAGCATCACTACCACACCTTTATATACACACCACCACGTATCCACACATTGTCTTTCCCTTCACATTGTACCGGTAAATATTGACACCGAAATTGTGACGATAACAATTTCTGTTTTCGTTTTGGGCAGATAATAAATCATATGCTTCATAAAAACTCTGTGTGTGTGTGTGTTTGTGTGTCATGCTCTGAATTGATTTCCGGGAATTGTTAAGGGGGAAATTTTGCGTTGGTAAATCTGGAGCAACTGATTCCTCCAAACTATTCCAAGCCACAGGACACCATTACTTTTGCTCTTCTGGTCCTGTTTCCTGGCATACTTTGGAGGAATCACGGCACTCCAATGTACCAAAAAATAATGACCACCTTAAAGGACCCTGTGATGTAGTCAGAAAATTGGAGGTATACGAGTCCTTCAAACATTGCCACGACACACCATCTATATGTAAGGAGCTTGTTTCGTGGCATAGTCAGGAGGAATCAGAAGCCTCCAATTCTCATACACGATCACAGGGTCCTTGAGGCTAAGACATATGGCACAACAGTTGCTGATTTTTGAGTACGCAACTGAAAACACAATTATTATGTTGCTAGTATTATGTTTACGAGAATAGAAAGTGGTTTATTTACATTTCCAAGCAATACTTCATCCTTCTTGACTAACAACAACCATCTCTTCAAAGTGCATCATAATTTCTAGGTGTAGGGACGTGTGTTTGAGAAGTGCATTAATCATATGGGTTTGTACTGTAGTTCTATTATGATTTTTCCATTGGTGTGATTCGTTTCTCCTCTACAGATAAGGTATAAGAGTTTGTTTCTGTCTGCCTTGTGTGTGTTGTTTATTCGGTTGCTGGTAATTGGTGTATTGATGTGGTTGTGGTCACGTCCAGCATCGAACGTGTTGATAGACTGAGATGGGTGGGTTGGTGACACTGTGGTCTTAGCGTTGTTTTTTTCTTTCCTTCCTGTTTTAGGCTACTGTCGGAGCTCGTAACCCTTATCTTAATTAACTGCTTTGCCAAATCTAAAAGAACCTTGTCACCTTATTGTAGTTTCCTTCGTGGGAGAACTGTACAATTATGCCCTATAGGATCTTAGCATCAAGAAAATCTTACTAGTATTTTATTATTTACGAGTATTTCACTATTTCGAAATATTGGTGGAATTCAGAGCAACATTTTTTCGTTGATTAATTGGGAATATTCTCTCTCTCTCTCTCTCTCTCTTTCTCTCTCTCTCTCTCTCTCTCTCTCTCTCACACACACACACACACACACACTCCGACACCAAGTATGTCACTCCTTCACCCACACCAACCCTCCCCCCTTGCCAACAACAAAAACAACAACAACAACTCGTGTCAGCTTCATGCAAACCAACGCACCGGCCGAGGGGTTCGTTAGCAAGTGTGTGTTGTGTTGGCTGTAATATTTATTCCTTTATCTGGTGTTGTCTGTTGTGTCACGCTCCCTTCCTGCGTGGCTGCCACTTCGGGTTAAAACTCTCTCCCTATATTCATTCAGTGAACAGAGCAGAGGGAGTTGTTGGCAGTCTGTAGCAGTACATTTATTCCTATATAGTAGTATATAGTTTGTTTTAAAAGGGGATTAATTAAGGGGCTATAGTGTATACTTTTGGTACATTAGAGTTAAAGTACCTTGTTTCCTCCATAGTGTGCCAGGAAACAGGACCAGATTAACAATTATAATGATAGCATAATGTTGCTTCAGATTTACTCCAGATTTAGACAACCAAGACTGTACTACTACTACTACTACTACTACTACTACTACTACTACTACTACTACTACTACTACTACTACTACTACTACTACTACTACTACTACTACTACTACTACTACTACTACTACTACTACTACTACTACTACTACTACTACTACTACTACTACTACTACTACTACTACTACTACTATTACTACTACTATTGAAAATGGGACTTCGAAAATATCAGTAAAAACAAATCAGGACAACTTTTCTTCAAACAAAATTCCTTGCTACGTTTGACCTTCATGCAGCTATTTGTCATCCTCACGTAACTGATCTCAAGTAAAGTATATTCCACCCACTGCGTCTCAGCTCATAGAAACACTTGGCCCACACATATTTATAGCGTCGTTAATGGATCAACAAGAATTCCCTCATAAGTTTTCAATGCTTGTAAAAGTATATACGTGAAAACAGAGGAGACATTACTTTAACAGAAAAATGATTCCATGTTTACAAGGCTTTCTTTTATACGAGTATATAATTATATTATGGTCCCTTGGTGCGTATGTATGTATTATCAAAGAGAAAACTCGTGTCGTGAAAAATTATGAAAATATATGGTAGAGGAGTAACCATACTGGGCACCAACCTTACTGTGGTGGGATGTTCATTATGTTTCACAAGTTATATTAAATTATTGGACAAAACAGACACACGAGTTTTGTCTCTGATGGCACTCTTCTGTAATTAGGTATGTACAAATACACAAATAGGTCAATTGTATGTACATACAATTGTGTGTGCACACACACACACACACACATTATACATAAGCACATCCATGCACACAAACATACACTTACATATACAGAACACAAACAGACACACACAAGCATACAGACACTCGCAGACAGCATCCCACTCCCCTTCCCTCTCTCTCTCTCTCTCTCTCTCTCTCTCTCTCTCTCTCTCTCTCTCTCTCTCACACACACACACGGACGCTAGTAATACCGTGGCTGGGCTCACATAGTCGTTGCCGGCGTGGTAATTAAGGCAGAGTTTGCTTGCATTTCTCTGAAGGAAAGAAACCGGGTATGAGCGGCTCCCTGGCCAGACAAAATCTCCTCGCTAATGCGTTCCTTCTCTCTGCGGCACCACCACCATCACCACCATTATTACCACAACCACTACCAACATTACCACCATCACCACCACCTTTATTACCACCACCATTACCACTACCACCATTACCACTACTAACATTACCAAAATCACTTTTTTAACCATCATTACCATGCACCTTCCACATAACCTCGCACCACTACTACCACCACCACCACCACTACCATCACCACCACTACCATCACTACCATCACTATCACCATCACTACCACCACCATGACCCCCGGGCCAGAGAAAGTAATTACCACTGCCGGGGAAATCAAATTGCTTCATAAGGGACGCAGGCAGCAGCAGTTATGGAGAGGGTCGTGTCGTGTTGTGTTGTGTTGTGCTGTGTTGAACTGGATGTGTTGTGTCGTGATGTTTGTGTTGAACTGGAGGTGTTGTGTTGTGTTGTGTTGTGTTGTGTTGTATTGTGTTGAACTGGATGTGTTGTGTTGTGAGGTTTGTATTGAACTGGATGTGTAGTGAACTCCTCCAAACGATGGTGTCACGAAACAGGCTCATGCACACTTCCCTGTATATACGTGATGTGTGTGTCGTGGTATTGTGTGGAAGAATCAGTAGAGTAGACTTATATTTTTATCCTGATATTAACATGACCTTCCTTCATTTTTATAACGCGTGTGGATTTCAACTTTTTTGTTCTTCTGTTGAATTGAGGTGGTGGTTGTGTTGTTGTTTTTTGTACCATATTTAGGTGGTATTTTAATGGATGCTCTGTTGTCTGTTAATTGTAGGGCTAAAATGTTGTCTGCAAACTGTCCTAGTAAACAATTCTCCTATTATACATGCATATATATTATACATACATATTATACATACATACATACATACATACATACATACATATTATACATACATACATACATAATATACATACATATATACATACATATTCATACATACAAATACATACATACATACATACATACATATTATACATACATACATACATACATATAATACATACATTATTCATACACATACAGTCATGGGAGTCTTGTTTCCTGCCATAGATTGTATTGGTGGATTCAGTCACTGCCTTCCATTTACAACACTCCAAACTTTCCCCTTTAAGTCAAGAGTGTACGAAAATGTCAATGGGTATATCGTTGGTATATAGGTAATGTTGGTACCCCATGCAATACCCCTGTGATGTCTCTATGGTGTGAGTCGTCGTATAAGCCAACGTACATTACCAGCCGTCGTCATCGTATCTCTCATGATTTTTTTACTCGTCTTTCAATTTTTTTTTTTTTTTTTTTTTTTTTTTTGTTGATGGATGTCTGAAGATAGATAGACATGATAAAGGAAAAGATGGTTATTTTTATGTTGATGTGATAATGTTAGTTTGCAAAGTATGACTATAAAAATATAAATAACATGAATAATCCTCCAAACCTCCTACGTCAGAAAGAACCAAAATAATAAGAACCAAAATACGAAGAAAAAAATATAATATCTAGTGTTGAAGTGGCTGTGTTAATAGGCAAACTATGACTCCACATTGATTCCGTGAAAAAATCCTGCACCCTTCCTACGTCAGAGAGAAGATAAATTTACATCCAAGGTCGCTGTGATTGCAAAAAGAATGTGACCTCGAATACAACAAGCCAACAGCAGCAGCAGCAGCAGCATCATCAGCAGCAGCAACGAGCCATTTACCTTGAGAGCGGGTAGTGAGGGAAACGGCAGGAATGCGTGGATAATCCGAGAAGAAATGAAATTCTGCTAATTTAGTTCACAAAGAGGAGAGAGAGAGAGAGAGAGAGAGCACGGAGAAGCTTTCAACCCAGGCACCGTTTCTTTCTGCAGCCACGGCCAACTAAATGGAACCTTCTGAAACTTAATTGAACTTTCTGTAAGTTAAGGGAGTGCGGGAGTAGGGGACAGGCTTAGGGGGGGGGACTGGAGGGGTGCGGGAATAGGGGGACGGGCTTGGGGTGGGTAGAAAGCATGTCACCTATTCCCGCACACCCCTAATTCCCCCCCCCCACCTCCAAGCCTGTCCCCCTACTCCCGCACCCCTCAAAACCCCACACACATCCCTAGACCCCCCCTAAACCTGTCCCCCTATTCCCACCCCCCCATAACTGAACTTTCTGAAGCTTAACTGAACCTTCTGCAGTCACCACCAACTAATCTGAACTTGAGAACGAATTTTGTGCTGATGGCGAAGATGTGTTGCCAACTTCCCTTTGAGAAGGATAATATTATGTGTGAATGCAGTGAACCTTGAAATGTAATACATATAAATGGGAATAAAAAAAAAACTAAATAAAAAAACGTGGAGGAGGAGATAAAAGTATAATTATATATATATTGCCAACTTTCCTTTGAGAAGGATAATATTATGTGTGAATGCATTGGACCTGATAATACAAATACATGTAAAAAGGAATAAACCCTGACGTATAGAGAAGGAGTTAAAAGTATATATATTGCCAACTTTCCTTTGAGAAGGATCATATATGTGTGAATGTAATTGCATCTTGAAATGCAATGTTTGGTGTCAGGAAAGGAGGTGCTGATGTCATCTCTTATTACGGTGTCATTGAAGTCAAATGTACAGTCGTGGTTAATAATAATCATCCATAGTGGGGTGACTCACGTATAAGAGTTTGACAGCTTCCCTCTGTTCGTTTGCTGAGAAACTTTCCAATACATAGGTTAGGTAAAGCCACAATCAAATATCCACTGACAATTTCCTTCCATTGTGCAAATAAATCAGTATCATATCAAAATATAATCATACAACACCTTACGTCATTTCATATCCTTCATTTATTATTATGAGGTGCTGCAAAATCATACACGTGTTGTTCTTAATTGCCAATATATTTACCACGATGGAAGGAAAGTGTCGGTGGATATTTGATTGTGGCTGTACAGTATAGGAATCGAACTCTGTGGCCTCTGAGGTATAAAGGAGATGAGATGAGGGAATAACAAGTCAATCTCTGTGATGTTGACACGGTGTTTCCTACTACAAGGCCAACCAACTTAAGTCTATGTCATAGCATATTGTGTCACTGGGGACTGTACTCAATGCATACATCAGGGGTTCTCTGGATGCATTTACACCCATCATATATTTACAAAAAAAAAAAAGGAAAAGAAAAAATGGAATTGGGGTGTTGATGATGATGATAATGATGATAATGATGATGATATTTATGTATAAAGGTGAGGCCAATTATATATATATATACAATTGTTAGATCCCTGATTTGAATATAGAATTAATGAGAGTATGTAGTATAGAGAAAGTTGTATATTATTATAGACAATGTAGTTAGTGAGGCAATAAAGGGAAAGACATGGTTGGTACTCATTTGGTTCGACTATAGCCTCACTAATTGGTTGAGGGTGAAGAGATTGGTAGCAAACTAAAAATGTCTTTATGTGCCCCTTAAAATTGTGTGTGTGTGTGTGTGTGTGTGAAGAGATGGGTGGAGTGTGTGTGTGTGTGTGTGTGTGTGTGTGTGTGTGTGTGTGTGTGTGTGTGTGTGTGTGTGTTGTTGTTGTTGATGTTTAATGAACGTGGTTGTACTTTGCTGAGTAATATTTGCGTAAAACATAAAAACAAAAAACAAAACAAAAACAGAAAATATATAGACTGCCACAACAAACGAGGGAACTTGAAAGGGAACCAAACACCAAGAGGCTTAAAATACCAAAAAAACACAAAATATGGTCGAGTTCATTTCTGCGGAAAACACAAGCGAATTCCGGGCAAAATACGATAGAGAAAACATCAACAAGAGGCTTAAAGGGAGGTGTTTAAATCTGGGGCAACTGAATCCTCCAAACTATTCCAAGCAACAGAACACCATTATTTTTTACTCTTATGGTCCTGTTTCCTAGCTTACTTTGGAGGAATCAAGGCACTCCAATGTAACAAAAAAGAATTACCACCTTAAATAAACGGAATAACACAATGCAATATACAGTATATAATGGAGGGACTCGTTTCTGCGTCATCCGTGCTAGAGAGTGTGATAGTAAGTAAATATGGATGTAATATAGCGTTGGTGTCAAATCTGGTGTAAGTGATTCCTTCTATCTATCTATCTATCTATCTATCTATCTATCTATCTATCTATCTATCTATCTATCTATCTATCTATCTATCTATCTATCTATCTATCTATCTATCTATCTATCTATCTATCTATCTATCTATCTATCTATCTATCTATCTATCTATCTATCTATCTATCTATCTATCTATCTATCTATCTATCTATCTATCTATCTATCTATCTATCTATCTATCTATCTATCTATCTATCTATCTATCTATCTATCTATCTATCTATCTATCTATCTATCTATCCCTTTACATTGGAGAGGGGGATGGAGTAGTGAAGGGAGGCAGGTAGGTGATGGTAGGGTGAGAGAGACAACATGGGGTGTATTATGGGTGAGGAAGGGGGAAGCCACTCAAAAAAGGAACGTCGGAGGGGTGTTAATGTGAGCAGAGGGTAATTGGATGTGGGTGGGCATGAGGAGAGAGAGGTGTATAGGTGGATGGCTGACTGGGGGGAAGATTTGGAAGCTATAGTTGGTTGGATGGCTGGCTGACTGCGAGAGGGTAGATTGGAAGATGGTTGGCTGGGTTGGCTGGTTGGTTGGCTGGCTGGCTGGTTGGTTGGCTGGCTGGCTGGGGGAAGATTGAAAGCTGGCTGGCTATAATTTGAATGGATGTGTGTGTGTAAATAAATAGTTGCCTGTTTGTTTTGTGTTGATTTAAGACACATACGACAAAGACAACAACAAACACACACACACACTAACACACACACACACACACACACACACACACACACACACACACAAACCAACACGGGAGCAATTTGGGAGTGACAGAATAATAATCAGAGTATCCCCCTCGAAATAACACAAACAACATTACATCCCATCACCTCTCAGAGCCTTGTAAACGTGATTGCTCCACTACAGTCACTGGAACTGTACTTATCTTACTTACTTACTTACTTACTTACTTGACGATTTTACAGTCCCAAGCACTAATAATAAATAATCAGGTGTGCTTCGAATACATAGAGACAATAAATAAATAAATGCATTATAATATCTCCATTGGAATTGCTTAGTTGGTGAATTGGTATACTTATTAGTGCTCGTGACTGTACTAAAAAAATATATATACTTCTATTTATACAAGCTCAGAGCATAATATAAAAAATTGATATTCATTAATACGCAATCATACAATTATTATTATTATTATTATTATTACATACTAACA
>JAWZYT010003582.1:22500-30000 GCA_034508575.1 Petrolisthes manimaculis | reverse complement strand
CTATCTATCTATCTATCTATCTCTTGGTGAGTTTGTATTTATAGTCTCTCCCCTTTCGTGTCGTTTTCCTCACACACTTTCTTGGATTTGCTCGCGTTTTATGGCAAAGGCGAAGTCGTAAAATATTCCTCACCAGACGAGGGCCGGAGGCATGGGCAGAGGTTTTGCAAATTCAGCCCAGACGTGACCTGCTCAGACGATGTCCATTTAGGGGGGGTCCAGCAGGAGTGAAGGGGGGGGATGGAATTGGTTGTTGTTTGGGGGGGTCTGGCTCCACGAAAGGTACTCACTAGTTCTTTAACACATTTTCTGCTAGTTCTTACACCTCCTTGCTAGTTCTTACACCTCCTTGCTAGTTCTCAAACCTCCCTGCTAGTTCTTACACCTCCTTGCTAGTTCTATCACCTCCTTGCTAGTTCTTATGTTTTTATCACTAGTCGTTTTTACCCTTAAATACTAGATCTTACTTTTCAATACTTGTCTTATGCCTATTTTTTCTAGTTTTCAAGCCCAATCTCTTGTTAATTTATACAACTCATTACTAAATACCCCATAGCAATTAGTAAGAGGATAATTTTGTTGTGAGAAAACTATAGTATAAGTCTAGCTGCATAGAGGCCTCCAAATTATAAATCATATGCTACAAAACAAAACAGATGCACGTATATATTTAACAAATAAGGCAGAGATGTGTTCCCTCGGAGAGAATGGGTCTGAATATAGGTCTATACATACAGGCCTCCTAACACAACATATACATATTAGGGGAGGTGGCCGAGTGGTTAGTGTTCTGGACTCGTACCCTAGAGGTCGGGAGATCGATCCTCTCAGGTGAGGGCCTGAGAATATTTACTCTTCTGATTTGAGTATCAGGCACTAACTATAAGGCCACCGAACGTCGTAAAACACCCTCACTGGTACCATAACAGCTGCAGTATTTGGGAATTACCAGTTTGAAAGTCGTGACGTGTGTGTGTGTGAGCAGCAGTTAACTGACCTGGGCCACGGTAACGGGCTTGATTAAGCCTATGTCCAGTGTCGGATCATATATATATATATATATATATATAAAAAATGCTACAAAACAGATCCTCCTCGTATTTATTTTACCAAGGCAGTGCAGTGTTGTTTCCTGGGCATAAACTGGAGTCATCAGTAGCCTCCCTCCCTCCCAGTTGGCCCACACGGAAATTTTATAGCCCCCATGCACTTTAGGAGCCTCTGTTGCATAAGACATGAAAAACTTACAGCTCTACACTCACGGTAATGAGCCTCGTTTTCTTAAAAGATATTGTACAGACAGACATTGGAGTGCCTTAATTAATATGTGTGTGTGTGTGTGTGTGTGTGTGTCTGTGTATGTGTGTGTGTGTGTGTGTGTCTATATATTTGTGTGTGTGTGTGTGTCATAATGGGTCTGGTATACCTCACCATGAATTATAACTACACCAAAGACGGACGTTCGGGATTTGGGAATATTATTGACATCTGGGAATAGTTCATAGATGGGATTGCCTTTCCAAACTCCATCGTATCTGACTGAAAGGTAAAGTAAAGTTTATATATATTTTTTTTTTTTGCCACTCTTCATAAATAGGTTTCCAAATAAAAATCCAGGTATTATAGACTCCACGTGTGCGTCAACCGAGCCTAAGAGTGTTCATGATAAAAATAAATAAAAAATAAAATGAATATATATAGGGCCTACATAAGATATAAAAAAAAAAAAGTGGTAAGAATAATAAAAAAAAAAAAAAAAAAAGTAAAACCTGCTTGGAGTGAAAAATAATGGTGGTGGAAAAGAGAGTAGGATAGAAAGTGTGTGTGTGTGTGTGTGTGTGTGTGTGTGTGTGTGTGTGTGTGTGTGTGTGTGTGATATATATAAGAATTGCCCGAGGAACGACGTGTGTGAGGGAGAAAAGTGTAAGGTACTGAAAAAATAAAATGAATGTCAGTCAGGTTGAGAAAAGTATAGTAGTAGTAGCGACGGTCAGAAAATAAAAGGAGATAGATAGATAGATAGATAGATAGATAGATAGATAGATAGATAGATGGATAGATAGATGGTGTAGATTGGTGAAAGATAGATAGATAGATAGGTGAAAAGATAGATAGATAGATAGATAGATAGATAGATAGATCGAGATAGATGGTATAGATATGTGATAGAAAGATAGATGGAGATGCTGTAAATTGGTGATAGATAGATAGATGGATGGATAGATAGATAGATGGGAAAATAGCTAACATGAAGAGATAGAAAACTAGGGCAGAAATAGAGACAGAAAGAAGAGAGGAGAGAGTAGAATAATAATCAGTAGATGAAAGCCAATAATTGAGCAGGAGTCAGGGGAGGGATAGAGAAGGGAGGAGGAAACAGTTATTAGGTGAGAGACTGTATGTAGCAAGTGTCAGGGAGGGAGGGAGGGAAAGTCAGGAAGCACAGGTGTGTTGAAAGAAGGGAAGGGAAGAGAGAGAAGAGCGAGTACATGTGACGGGAGGAAGGATAGGGGGGGATGAATGGAAGAGAGAGAGAGAGAGGGAGAGAGGGGGGAGGAGGAGAGAGAGGGAGAGGGGGAATAAGGAAGAAAAAGAGATGTGTAATATGTAGGAAGGGAAGGGAAAGGAAGTGAAGAGAGTGGAGCATCGAACAAGCAGAAAGAATGGAAGGGAAGGGAAAGTAAGGTCGAGCCAGCCAGCCAGTCGACCAGCAGGTGTGTGTGGGGGAGGGTAGTGGGGGGGGGGGGGGGGGGTTTGGGGGGGTTTGGGGGAGAGGACGAGCACTCAGGAAAATGAAGAGGAGGACTAGAACGTAACAAGCACCACCAGGAATTTGGAAGGGACACGACGTGAACATTATGGCATCGAACGAAAGGTGGATGGTTGGTTGGTAGGTAGGTTGGTTGGTTGGTAGGTTGGTAGGTTGGTAGGTTGGTAGGTTGGTTGCTTGGTTGCTTGGTTGGTTGGTAGGTTGCTTGGTTGGTTGGTAGGTTGGTATGGTATGGTAGGTAGATTGGTTGGTATGGTATGGTATGGTAGTTTGGTAGGTTGGTATGGTATAGTATGGTAACCCTGGCCAGCAAGCATGCAAATAAGAGAAGTATATGCTGTCTCTTTTATAATATCATTTTTACCTATAGGTGACTGAGTATAATATTAATGTTACTTTATATAGGTATTTGTTTACAGAGAGTTGAAGCGCATTTTTTTTTTTTTTTTTTTTGGGGGGGGCACTTTTTCTATTTTTTTTCGATAGGACGCTGAATAAAAGTCGATATTAACGTCAATTATAGGTGTTTGTTTGTTTGTTTGTTTGTAGGTGTGTGTGTGTGTGTGTGTGTAGATGAATATTTTCGCACACTTACTAATATATGCACAAACCACACATACATACACGCCCACATAGTCACACACACACACACACACACACACACACAATCTGACTGACTACCTTACATACACACACATACCCATTTCGCTAATATCGAATATAATTTACTTTGCTGATTTTCGAAAATTACTTAATTCGACAATTTTCAAAAATAACTTTCTTCACCAATAAAAAAAAATAACCTAATTCGTTTATTTAAAAAAAATAACATAATTCGCTTTTTTTTAATCACCTGATTCGCATAATTTCGAAAATCACCTACAATGAATTTTAACGTTGTGAACCAATGTTTTTCAGGCTTAACGTGTTAATTAACTGTCGGATCAGTAGGATATTTTGACAAGCCATGTTTCACACCCTCCCTTAATTTTCGGTAATATAGTGCAATACCAAAAATGGATAATAAAGGCACTTTGCTGAATTTCGAAAATCGACGATTTCAATTTTTCTCGAAAATCACATAATATGTTGGGTAATAATATTATACGGCCGTTTGTTCATAATGGCTTTTAGAATTGTGGTTTTTAGAATGCAATGTTTCATAGTTTGCTTTTCACGAAGCTGTTTTTCAAATTCGTGGCAATGAAATGTTTGTGGAGATAAAACCCTCCTTCCTCCACACAATGTCTGAAAACACTATAATTTTCGCCAGATATGAACTACAGATTCGGCTGAAAAACAATATAACGCTTTAAATAGAATTAGGTAGACCTGACCTGACCTGACCTAACCTAATCAGGACCGCTGCAAACCACCGGGACCAAAACAGGGCAAACTACCAGGACCTAACCTTAGCAGTCTACCTGGACTACGTATTTTTAATTCTTTTTTGGTACATTGGAGTGCCTTGATTCCTACAAAGTATAATTATATGCTTGGAAACAGAACCAGAATGGCAAAAATAATAGTGTTCTGTTGCTTGGAATAGTTTGGAAGATTCAGTTGCTCCAGATTTACCAACGCAATATTTCCCCCCTTAATTTAATAGATGTAGGGCAGTTCACTGACGTCATTAACATTACAAGGGCACGTAGTAAAAAGTCTATACAGGTAGGTTTCGTTATCCTCAAAACAGCGCTGAAGAAAACGTTCGTGGACAGACAGACAGACACTCGGTACAAAGGGAAGCCATTATAATAAATTTGACATTGAGATGCATTAATCAAGCCCACTGATTGGCCGTCCACACGCATTAATACACAGCCAGTGAGGTGGAAAATATCACGGCTGACCGGATATGGCCGATGTACTGTACAGCCGGCACCATAAATTCGCGTCTATCTCGTGTACTTAATTAATAATAATGCTAATATGACCAGATAGTTGCATTCTAATCCAGTTTCTATTCTAACAAGATGTGTAATTTGTAATATGTGAAGTATATCCGTCATTTCTGCATTCAAATCATGTTATAACATCACTTTAGCTCATACATATATACATACGTAGGTGGAAATGAAGCGATCTTATGCTGGCGACTGTACATTCTCGTGGATAAATGAAACTTGAATAAATTAAGGGTAGCTGTATTACGAAAGCTACACATTTGCGACAGAAATAATCTATGAAGAAATGACGTACTCTACAGTCATGTACTAAGAAATTACTCTGGTGTTTCTCAAATATGGCCTAACTCGCTGATATTCGAAAATGACATAAAATCAAATTCGCTGATTCTAGAATATCACCTAGTTCCCTTGCACACACACACACATACACACGCACACACTTACACTAACACACACATACAAGCTCACTCCCTTACACACATACGCAAGCTCATTCCCTTACACATACACACACACCCTTACTTACACACCCAACTTAACCCAACTCGCCTCCCGCTTATCTCTCCCAGCGAGCGAGGCAAACTATATTATACGTAGCTTTTGGTATGATCATTAACCGGAGGAGAGTGGTGTATGATGAGGATAGAGGTGTGTGTGTGTGTGTGTGTGTGTGTGTGTGTGTGTGTGTGTGTGCGTGCGTGCTTGGTACATTATGGATGGGATATGATTTCCAATTAAAGCAAATATTAACAGTGTTGGAAAAAAGAAATTGGAATATTCTTCTTATTTTTTATATTTTTTTTTTCGTTCGTTTTACTGTAGTTTCTAGATGATTTGATTTTAGTTAAACTTCATTTTTTTTTCTGAATTATTGGTGCTTAGATTAGTTCGCCTTTCATCAACGACAATGTTTTAGTTTTTTTATCGTTTCAGTAGTATATACAATGTTGTACACTATAATTAAACTTTCTCAAGAGTGGAATAATATTT
The DNA here is from genome assembly GCA_034508575.1 of Petrolisthes manimaculis. Classification (NCBI taxonomy): domain Eukaryota; kingdom Metazoa; phylum Arthropoda; class Malacostraca; order Decapoda; family Porcellanidae; genus Petrolisthes; species Petrolisthes manimaculis. The sequence continues at coordinate 24,330 of JAWZYT010003582.1, read as the reverse complement.
TGTGTACAGTTTGTAATAAAATTAAATTTCAGTAGAATTGAGTTATTGTTATAGCTCATCAAGCGTGACTTATATATATACACACACACACACACACACACACACATACACACACACACACACACACACACACACACACACACACATACACACACACACACACACACACACACACATACACACACACACACACACACACACACACACACACCAGATCACAGGAATAGGAATGGAAAAGGATGTTATACGCAATACCTATAATGAAGACACACAAAATATTTCATATATTTTTTTTTATTCAGGATACATTGCTCATATAAATATAGATCTTCCACAATCTCAAGCAAACACTCTGAAAACATTACTTATTCAATTCCACACTTATGGCAACTTAGTCAGCCAAAGAGTGACGTGTGTATGTATGTATGTGCACTTGTGATACGTAATTTCTGACCATAGACGAACAGCAGACACCACACACACACACACACACACACACACACACACACATACACATACCATGCATTCGAACTCAGTCTCTATACGTGTACGAGGTGGGGGGAAATGAGTAATACCAGGCGATTCGAAGCTTTTCGCTCCTCACACTCTGGTCAGAAATTATGTATCACGAGTTTACAGTCTTTGTGGGTACAGTTTCAATTTACAAACAAAACCATAATGTCAGAGCAACATTTGGAGGAAAAAAAAAATACTCGTGATATTGGACACGATTTTTTGCTACTGGCAATATCGAGTTATATAAATTATTTATGTTAACTGTTGTGCTGAATTAAACTGTGTATCTAAAATGTGTCTTTCGTCTGTAAGTGATACATTTTCATTTTAGTATCCTTCCATTTTTCTTTCTGAATAATTTATCAGCTACTCAAATAACAACAACAACACAACAACAACAACAACACAACAACAACAACAACACAACAACAACAACAAGCAACCAAATAACAACAACAACAAGCAACCAAATAACAACAGCAACAAGCAACCAAATAACAACAGCAACAAGCAACCAAATAATAACAACAACAACAACAACAATAACCAAACAACAACCACAACAACAACACTAACCATGTATATAGTCAACACTTCACCGAGGCCATTATTTTCGCCACTGCACACGTACTAAATGTTATGTTATACTAAATGTCATGTGTTATCATAAATAGTCCCGGAATACGTTTGTGCCAGCCAGCGCTTTATTATTGTGGATCATTGTGTAAATTTGCACGTCGACCAAAAAACAAAAAAAAATAATAATAATAATAAAAATAGAAAAAATAATATTCTCTCTTTTGTTATGGTCTGAAAACAGTTTTTAACCAGCCAGCCAGCCACATGTAAGGCCTTGCGAGTATCAGTGGCATATCAACCGACAGAGTTAATTAAATACGGAGAGCTACTGTATACAGATTGATTCCTCCTGCCAAGACAGAAACCAGAAGAAAGATAAATGGATATATGTAATTTTCGATATCCATACATGACCCTCTCTTGTCAACCTTTTTTTTTTACGATGATATAGGGGGTATTTTCTTGACGTCTCTGCGTAGCCAGGATAATTGACGAACAGCTGGACCCATCAGTTCATCTCGGAAAAATCCCAGACGTTTCTCGTGGCCTCGAACCCGGGCCTTTGCCATTCGAAGTCCGTCTCTTTATCCACTCTGCCTCCCACAAATCAGCTGTGGTTTGTTCATATTCACGTTCTTCCTATTTCGTTATTCACAATGCATTAGAGTGATGTTTCGTGTTCTTATTTGGTTTTTATTCACGTTCTTCCTATTTCGTTCTTCTAAGTGCATTAGT
>JAWZYT010003582.1:0-17500 GCA_034508575.1 Petrolisthes manimaculis | reverse complement strand
GTGGAGATCTTATTTATATTTATTTTTACTTTTTTATTTTTTATTTTTTATATACTATTTTTTTTTTTTACTGTCACTTTTTATTTTTATTTTTACTTCTTTTTTTTACTGTCACTATTTTTTTTTTTTTTTTTTTAACTTTTTTTTTTTTTTTAACTTTTTTTTTTTTTTTTTTTTTACTGTGTCTATTCGAAGCAAACACACCTGAATATTTATTAGTGCTAGTGACTGGTGGCTTCTGATTCCTCCTGACAATGCCATGAAACACGAACTTCTTCAATGTTGTTATTTTGGTGTTTCGTGGCAATGTTTGAAGGACTCACTCACCTCCACCTGGGTTCCTAATGTGGTAATTCTATTTTGGTACATTGGAGTGCCTTGATTCCTCCAAAGTATGCCAGGAAACAGAACCAGAAGAAGAAAAAGATAGTGTTCTGTTGCTTGGATTAGTTTGGAGGATTCAGTTGCTCCAATTATTATCTCGTAAAAATCAGTCGCCTGTAAACATCATCTCGCTCGATTGGTGCACGTGTTTATCATCATAATTTTAGGTTTAATTGATTTCTAAGGGGATATTATTATTATTATTATTATTATTATTATTATTATTTTTATTATTATTATTATTATTATTATTATTATTATTATTATTATTATTATTATTATTTTTTTTTTTTTTTTTTTTTTTTTTTTTTTTTTTTTTAATAATAGTGAAAGTTTCTGATTCCTCCAAACTATGCCACGAAACAGATAGATCCCTTATGTGTACCAGACCCCAGTGAGGGCGTCTGTTTTCTGACATAGTTTGGAGGAATCAGTAGCCTAATCCTTTCCATATTATCAACACGAAAATCTCCCCTAATATTAAATAACCTGGATGCCCTATTGTTCCTTTGTTACTTTGTCATTAAAAAACAAAACAAAACAAAACAGTAATTATTATGAAACTAATTAGGTGGACTATTAATAACACTATTGAAATAATTCCCCTCGAGTTATAATCTCATTTGTTATTACATTATAATGATGATAATTACCCTTGACAAAATGACCCCATTCACATACTAATGAAGAGGAAACGAGCTGAAACGATCCTTATGATGTAGTCAATAAAATATACACATTAGTTGTAAAGGAGTAGGTGCTTGGCTCAACCAAACATTATTAACACAAGTATAATGAGATCATAACCTGAAAACTGGGGACAGGGTTTATGCTGGAAAAAAGAGAATAGATACAAAAAATGCAGATGTATGTATATGTACATCAAAGCTTACTAAAAAATATGATGATGATGATGATGATGATGATGATGATAATAATAATAATAATTATGATTATATTGATATTAATTAAAATAATGAAAATTATACTACTAATAATAATAATGACAAGCACATAGGGGGACAGGCTTGGCGAGGGTAGAAAGCCTGTCCCCTATTCCTGCACCCCTCTAACACCCTCCCAAAACCTGTCCCCCTATTCCACACACCCTAAACCTCCTTAACCCCCCCCCCAAGCCTGTCCCCCTATTCCCGCACCCCCCTAACCCCCCCCCCAAGTCTGTCCCCCTATTCCCGCACCCCCCTAATCCCCCCCCCCAAGCCTGTCCCCCTATTCCCTCACCTCCCTTAAGGTAAACTTCTGCTCAAGTGCTCTTCAAAAAAAAAAAAAAAAAAAAAAAAAAAAAAAAAAAAATAGTGCTCTTCTGGCCCCACCCAATCCATTCCACACCTGATATAATTTCACCGCTCACTTCCTTATCGTTGTAATAACAGTGATGGGTTTTGTATACAATAGGATTTTTTCCCCTACGCCTCGTGGCCAAATATAGTGAAAGATGTAATGCTGGGTGGAAGGGAAGGGGCTGGGGAGGGAGAGAGAGAGAGAGAGGAGAGAGAGAGAGAGAGAGAGAGAGAGAGAGAGAGAGAGAGGAGAGAGAGAGAACATTATATAGGGTTGGCTGCATAGGGGTGAGGAGAAAGTAATATAAATTTTTTTTTGTTTCTTTTTTTTTTTTTTTTTTTTTGTCCGTGTTAGGTTCCCTTTTATTATGACGAGTGACAGAGATAAGACCATCAAAGGCTCGTCGTAACAGATGCCGGGGTAAACAAACACGACTCGGGGCTCATTAACTCACTTCAAAAGGCCTTAGTAACGTGTGGTTTAGCATTGTGTGTTTCAGAGGGCAGTCGACTAATTTGAGGGGTGGAAAAAACGCTTGTGTTGAAATGGTTAAACTTACCGTATTCTGAGCATTGTTCTAGGGTCGTGGGTTGGAAAATTAAATACGTACACACACCCATATACACAACTACACACACACACCACCATACACACACACACATACACATCTACACATACATACACCAACACACACATAAACAAATACACGCACACAACAACACATACCACATACAACTACACCAACGAACACACACACACACACACACACACACACACACACACACACACACACACAGACAGGTTAACAAACAGGAATACAAGTGAACAAACAGGTAAGGAAGTGAGCATACAAGCAGTCTATCATCCAGACCACAAACACACACACACACACCACACACACACACACACACACACACACACACACAGGTAGGCAGGCAGGCAGGTTTATTGATATTCAGGTATAATAGGAAGGTAGGAAGGAGGCGGGTAACAATGTGGGAGAAAGGCAGGCAAGCAGGTAGGTAGATAATTTGACACAGACACAGACAGACAGACAGACAGTAAGGCATGTGAGTGGGTAGATAATTTGACACACAGATAGACAGACAGACAGAAAGACAAGTGAGTGGGTAGACAATTTGACACACAGACAGACAGACAGACAGACAGAAAGACAAGTGAGTGGGTAGACAATTTGACACACAGACAGACAGACAGACAGACAGACAAAAAGACATGCGAGTGGGTAGACAATTTGACACACAGACAGACAGACAGACAGACAAAAAGACATGCGAGTGGGCAAACAATTTGACACACAGACAGACAGACAAGTGAGAGGGCAGACAGACGAGTAAACAATAGAGTAAGCTAATTGAAAGACAGGAGACAGACCGATAATAATAATTTATAATCAAATAAGAAAGTTAACAGACAGACAGACAGACAGAGAAACAAACAGAAGAAGAATCAAATGGGCAGACAAGTAGGTAGGTAGGCAAGAAAGCAAACACACAAACAAAACAAACAGTCAAGTCTTGAAGCATACAAGCAGCCAGTCAAACACAGCACACACACACACACACACACACAACACACACACACATTCCTTCCCATTCATAAATTTGGCTGGTATTGCTCTCGTCCCAACCCTCTGCTTCGATCGTCCTCCTCCTTCTCCTCCTTCTCCTCCTCCTCCTCCTCCTCCTCCTTCTCCTCCTCTCCTCCTCCTTCTTCTTCTTCTTCTTCTCCTCCTCCTCCTCCTCCTCCGCCTCCGCCTCCTCCTCCTCCTCCTTCTCCTCCTCCTCCTCCTCCTCCTCCTCCTCCTCCTCCTCCTCCTCCTCCTCCTCCTCCTCCTCCTCCTCCTTCTCCTTCTCCTTCTCCTCCTTTTTCTTCTGTGTGTCCCATTGTCCTTCTCTCCCTCCTTCTCCTCCTTCTCTCGCTCCTTCTATTCTTTCTCTTTCTCTCCCCTTCTTCCTTTTCTTCCAAATCTCCTTTCTTGATTCTTCTCTTCTCTTCTATTCTCTCCTGGCTTCTCTTCCTCCTTTTCTCCCCTTCTTCCTTTTCTTCCAAATCTCCTCCCTTCCCTTCTTCCTTTTCTCCTCCCTTCTTCTTCCTTCTCTCTCCTCTTTATTTCTCTGTCCCATTACCTACTTTTCATATCCTCTTACTCTCCAGTTATTTATCTGTTCCATCCTCCTTCTCTCTCTCTCTTTCTCTCTCTCTCTCTTCCCCTCTTCTTTCCTCCAACTCTCACCCCTTCCCTCTCCTTCCCTTCCTATTTATCTCTTCATCCTCTCCTTCCTCTTTCGTCGTGTCCTCTTCATCCTTCTTTTCTTTTCATCTATCTATCCTTCTTTCTATCGTGTTTTTATTGCTTTATCATTAATCCCTTTTTATCTTTTCCTTCCCCTTGTTTATCTTCAGTTCCTGGCATTCTCATTTTTTTCCTTTCTCTTTCCCTGTATCGTTGTTTCCAAGTATTTGCCTGTTTTTCCTTTTCTTTTTTTATTATTTATTTCCTTTCTCCGAATTATCCTGTTCTCCTCTTTTTCCTACCCTTCTTTCTCTCTCCCATTCCCTCCTTTTCATATCCTCTTTCGCTTCAGTTATGTATTTCCAAGTATTTCTCTGTGTTTTTCCTTGCTCTCTATTTATTTATTTTTTCTCTGTATAATCTTGTTCTCTTCTTTTTCCTACCTTCCGAGGCCCGCTGATTTCCTTCTTCCTACTTCTTTCTCTTTTATTCTTCTTTCGCAGTGTTCTAATATTATTTCCACTTCTCTTTCGCTTTCAATTCGCCTCCCAGTGCCTTCTTTCTTCCCTCCCTTTTCCATCTTTCTTTTCTCTCTAACACAGTGTCTTCCTTCCTTCAGTTCCCTTCTTTTTCTCTTCTCTCATCCACAATTCTTATTTATTTCTTCCTCCACTTCCCTCATTTCATTTGTGTCTAAGTGTTCACCCCTCTTCTCTTCTCACATCCACAATTCGTATTTATTTCTTCCTCCATTCTCTTCTCTCTTCTGTCCTACTTTTCACTCTTAAGATTGCTCCACCCATCCCCGTCCATCAAACTGCAAAATAATTCTCGTACAACAGCAAAACAGCAACAACTTCTATCTTTCTCTTGCCACCCATTGTCATATATTTCATTTTCAAGCTCCTTCCCTCGTCATCAGCCAACCCCGACTAATGTATACACACACATACACATACAGACACACACATACACACATATACACACACACACACACATACACACACACACACACACATACAGACTCACACACACACACACACACACACATTCACACACACACACATTCACACATACACAAACACACACACAGCCCTGTTAGACCACCGACAATTCTCCCCCAAATTTCGCCTCTTACCGGCAAATCCACAACGAAAACTCATGCATGCTTGATAATCGACAGACAGTTCCCCCAAATTTCTCTCTCTTTCTCTTTTTTTTTTTTTTTGCACCACCAGCCAACTCCACTGCTGAAACCCACGCTTGGATTCCGACAACGCCTCCCCAAAAATTTCATCCTTTATTCTGCAAAACCCACAAGGAAAACACATGCTTGAACACCGACAATAATTCTTCCCAAATTTTCCCATTTTTTTCTGACGACAACACCCGCCCCCCCCCACCACACACACACTCAAACATACACACACACACATTCAAACACTCACACACATACACAAACACCCACACACGACCCTTGCTTGCTTGCTTAAACACCGACACTTTCACCCCCAAAATATTTACTCTCCTTTTCCTACACCACCACCACTGCTGCCTTTCACCTCCCTCCTCGTTTACACACACACATCGGCAACTCTCACAACCCAGCCGTCCGTATACAGATCTGGGCCCCATAACTATCCATCATTCTTTACTCGCCTTGCATCTGTCTCGTTCCTTTATGAGCGGGTAAAGTCACAATGGGCTATGAGGGAGAAGGGGAAATTGAGGGTGGGTAAGAGATGGAATGGTAGGTAGGTGGGAAGGGAGGTTAAGAGAGGAAAGGGGGAACAGAGGATGGGTAAGAGATGGAATGGTGGGTAAGAGATGGAATGGTAGGTAGGTGGAAGGGGAGGTTATGAGAGGAGGAAAGGGGGACAGAGGTTGGGTAAGAGATGGAATGGTAGGTAGGTGGAAAGGAAGGTTATGAGAGGAAAGGGGGACAGAGGTTGGGTAAGAGATGGAATGGTAGGTAGCCTAGTGGGATGGGGTAGGGAGGGGACACATGTAGGGATGGAAGGAGCCTTGGGACCTGTCGTACATAAAGAGTCCAGCTAAATACAACAATACCGGGGCTGGATGATATTTTGTGATTAGGAATGTGCAGTGTCCTCTATTATTTTCCCGACCCTAGCTACTCCTGCCGTCCAAATTTTACGATCATATGAATTTCTCAGTGTTGATAGATGGTACAAGTGATATTAAGATTTAGAAGAAAGTAGGCCTATACAGTTCCCACATGACTTCCTTGTATCGTGAATAGGTAAAAAAAAAATCCACACAAACAAGCCATAAGTGATTACTGTAACCTTCTGGTGGTAACAAACACGATTTAAGAATTACACTGTACGTACAAACAATAATTCTTCCCTCCCTCTATACACAAAAAATAACACTGTATACTTTTTTACTTTCCAATTCACACACAGAGGCAAAAAAAATCTTTCCCCTACAACACACACACCATCAAATTCTCCTCCTGGATTCCTGTAGCCTTCTCCTCTTACAGTCGAAATTCCTTACCACTGAAGGCCAGCAATTTTCTTTCCCTTCAGTGCAGGCAATATGTTCCCAAGGCAATTCGGCACTTTCTTACCCTGTCTTAATAAAGGGGACGAGGATATAGTCAGTAAACTCAAATTGGAGGTAAACGAGTCCTTCAATTATTGCCACGAAACGAACGCCTCCCCATATTGAAGGGGCTTATTTTTTTTTGTATGTGTGGCATAGTCAGGAGGAATCAGAAGCCTGCATGCAATTATTCTCGTAGGGTAATATATATGCTGTATGTGAACTGTAGTCTCCGTAGTCCTTCAATATTTTTCAACAATTATTTCTCTCTCAATGTCATGCTATTTTTACTCATACTTTTTCATCAACATTCGCCGCATCTCCCTTTCATATTCATATATAAAATGATTATTATTATATGCATTATTCCACCTCCACTCTTTCATTTTCTGTTATATATTTTTCAGTGTTATAGCTGTGGGATGGGATGGGGGGGGGAGAAAAGAATGAGGGGGGGGAGGGGGCAAGGAGAGAAGGGGGGCACAGAGGGGGTCGTGGTGAGAGTGGAGGTGGAAGTGGGAGGTTAAGGGGTCGGCCTGGGACCTATAAAGGGGGGAGAGGGGGGCAGTGAGGGGGTCGGTAAGGGGTAAGGGGTAAGGGGTAAGGGGGAAGTGGGGAAGGGGTCTGGATGACTTACACTGGCCCCCTCCTCCTCCTCGACATGGACTGTAATTACTGGACTCTTTATCACGGAGGCCTGACTGTCTTATGGTCCACTGTCAGGCCATCTCAGTGTCTCAGGCAGGCAGGGCTCTACTAGCTTCATGACCTCACCTGACTTGACCTGACCTGAACTGAAATTACCTGCTTTGACCTACTGTTGTTGTCCTACCTTGACCTCACATGACCTGACCTCACCTTACTTAACCTCGCCTGACCTGAAATTACCTGATTTGACCTACTGTTGTTGCCCTACCTTGACCTGACCTGAAATTACTTGCTTTGACCTACTGTTGTTGCCCTACCTTGACCTGACCTGCTCTGCTCTGTTCTGCCTTACCCTGACCTGACCTGAAATGAACTGCTCTACCCTGACTTGACCTCAGTGAACTGCTCTGCTTTGACCTGCCCTGAACTATTCTGCTTCATCCTGACCTAACCTGAACTGTTCTGCTTCATCCTGACCTAACCTGACCTGTTCTGCTCTACCCTACCCTGCCCAGATCTGACCTGACCTGACGTGTGGTATATAATAATTCAACCCCTTCTCAAAACAAAACCCAAACCAGAAAACCTAATCCAATGTATACAACCCCAATCCTCTACCCACATCAGTGACTCTTTTCTCTAACTTTTGAATAACAATATAACCTGAAATATAAATGATAAGGAGGTGGCTTTACCCTTCCACATAAAGACAGGTTATAAAATTATGCTCAGTTGAATATAAGGTCGAGAGTTGGCTCATTTTTTTACCACATAGTATATCATACAAAAAAAAATATATATAAAATTATACCAAAGCTTATAATAATAATAATAATAATAATAATAATAATAATGATAATAATAATAATAATATAAAATAATAATTAAACTAATAATAATAATAATAATAATAATAATAATAATATAACTAATAATAATAATAATATAAAATAATAATAATAATATAAAATAATAATAATAAAACTAATAATAATAATAACATAAAATAACAAAGCTAATAATAAAAATAAAACACGAACACAATAAACAGAATAAAATAACATAACCATTCGAGACTGTGTGAAATAATAAATAATAATAATACACCACCGTCTCACTATTTCCTAAAGTTTCTCATAGTCGTATCGTATGATTTAGTTGACGATGATAAAATGTATGTATGTATGTATGTATGCGAGGCGAACGAGACTACAGTAAACCGAGTATGTTTGTTTATTATTATTTAAGCTCTCTCTCCCGTATGTAGATTCAATTACTATCTCTTGTTCGGTCTGACTCTCTTAAAGAAACTCCTCCTGGTTAGAAAAATTATGAAAGTCGAGAGTTTATTTTTCACATTAAATTTCTGTGAACTGAGGGTGATGGGTGGAACGGGGGGGTGTATAGTATCTCTCTCTCTCTCTCTCTCTCTCTCTCTCTCTCTCTCTCTCTCTCTCTCTCTCTCTCTCTCTCTCTGCCTCCTTCCTAGCCATTCATGTTTCCCTCTTTTTTTTCTCTCTCTCTCTCCTTTTCTTGTTTCTTCCTCTCTTTCTTCACTTCTTCCCTTTTTCTCTTTTTCCTTTTCCTTTACCTCAATTTTTCTTTCCTCCCTTCCTGTCTCCCTTTCCTTTCCTTTCTTTTCTTCTCTCCTGCTTCTCTTCTTCTCTCTCTTAATCCCCTCTCTTATTCTCCTTGCTTCCTTTCCTCTCACCTCCTCCTTCCCTCCCTCTCTCTATGCTTCTCTCATTCTCTCCCTTTATCCCTTCTCTCCTTCTCCTTGCTTCCTTTCCTTCCACGTCCTCCCTCCCTCCCTCTATGCTCTCTCGCTGGAAACATTCAACATTAATGCAAATATATTCCACGTTTTTGCGAGCAAGATGCTGGTAGGGTGGATGCTGGACTAAGTGAAGGCCAGGGAGGGAAGGAAGGATGAAGGAGGGATGTAGGATGGAAGGAGGAAGGAAAGGAAGGAGGGAATGAGGATGCATGCACGAGGTAGGAAAGAAAAAGAAGAAGAAGAAGGAGAGAAGGTAGGTAAGTGGGTGCCATGAGGTTTGTGTATGGCATTAGGTAAAAAAAATAAAGGTTTTGTTGTAGTAGAATGTTAGTGGCCTTAATATAAAGAAAAAAAATATATATCCCTATTATTCTCAGAGTCGAAATTTGAGTGTTGTAGGTAAAAGTCTCGCTAAAAGTTAACTAACATCGCGCAATATTTATTCTATATACAAATTTGCACGAATAACGTCACAGAATAGATAGACAAGCTATAATTTCCCCAACACACACACACACAAACACACACACATACACACACATATATATAATACACACACACACACACATACACACTCATATCTACACACACACACACACACACACACACACACACACACACGGTGAACAAATATTAGAGGAACGTGTCACGCTTCTCAGAATACAAACAGCTGGCCCCGTGAATGGTGACAAGTGTAAATAGGAAGGGTGTTTGAGGTCTTGTGATACCCCGACAAACCTGAACACCCTCACGTCTACTCCCGTTGTGTTGGAAGAGTTGGCTGACTGGCTGGTGTTGTTGACATATGTTAGGTTAGGTTTGGGTAGGGTAGGTTGGGTTGGATTGTGTTGCTTTATGTTAGGTTGGGTTGCTTTATGTTAGATTTGGTAAGGTTAGGTTAGGTTAGGTTAGGTTGGGTTGGATTAGGTTAGGTTAGGTTAGGTTAGGTTTGTTTAGTTTTGACTGAGTTATACTGTAGGATAGTTTGGGTTGGGTTTGGTTAGGTTAGGCTAAGTGTTGTTAGTTAAGGTCGAGCTAAGTTAGGTTAGGTTAGGTTAATTAATTAAGAGAGTTTCGTGTGTTGTCGTACTGCAGGTGTTGTGTCGAGTGAGTCGAGTCGTGTCTTATTGTATCGTTTCTTGTCATGTCGTGCCACCCAATCTATCGTCCCTGAAAAGTTTGATACCTCAGAAAAAACTATAATAATCTCTCTCTATCTGTCTTTCTCTCTCTCTCTCTCTCTCTCTCTCTCTCTCTCTCTCTCTCTCTCTCTCTCTCTCTCTCTCTCTCTCTCTCTCTCTCTCTCTCTCTCTCTCTCTCTCTCTCTCTCTCTCTCTCTCTCTCTCTCCTCTCTCTCTCTCTCTCTCTCTCAAATATAGGGAGTGAAGGTATGAGTTGTTACCCCTGAAGTGTCAACAAAAGAGGCCCCATACCAGCCACTGTCGCCCCCTCCTGCTGGGTACCAAGGTGGGGTCCCTCACGATTCACACTCCTTCCCCTTACTGTCTACCATCCTTCACTTCTCTCTAATTCTCCACTACAATATTACCCTCTTATCCCATACGTCACCACAACCACACACACTACCATCCATATTCCTCTCTTAGTTCTTCCATTTTTCACTTCCTCCCTACTTCAATTCCATCCTTCAATTTTCCTCCTTTCTTTTCTCACTTCCTCCCTAGCCTGTCTCCCTTCCCATCTTCCCATCACCACCACTCTCCACTTCCTACCTCCACCACCATTACCCTCCACTTCTTTCTTACCCACCACTACCCTCTTTCCCCCACCTTCTCACCCACCAACACTCACCACCCACCCCTAACAGCTGTCAGTACCACCCGTCAGCCACCTGTTCATGCCCTCCTCGCCCTCCACGCCTTCCACGCCCTCTTCATGTGTGTTGATGCCAGGGTAACCACGGTGTGCATAATTATACAGTAGGTTTAACGAGGCTTCTCAGAATTTCGAAGGGAAGGCAAATGGGAATATGATTTGACAAGACGATTTTGTGATACACACACACACGCACACACACACACACAACAATTTTATTCTATTAGTTTAATAAAGACCTTTTGAAAATATATACAGTAGACATCAGAAGTTTGCATCATCAAAATTTTCGTCTTTCAACCAACCAAACGCCAGTGCTTAATTCCCCGTCTGGTGTTGTCGGCCCAGCTGGAGACAAACACGGTATAGGGAAGGGGTCGCACAACTTTACGTCTTTTTCCAATTTCCTCCTTGTGGCCCCTTGAAGACTGGCTCCCCTCTTTGCCTCCCTCCTCTTAAGATCTCCTTCCTTCCTTCCTTCCTTCCTTCCTTCCTTCCTTCCTTCCTTCCTTCCTTCCTTCCTTCCTTCCTTCCTTCCTTCCTTCCTTCCTTCCTTCCTTCCTTCCTTCCTTCCTTCCTTCCTTCCTTCCTTCCTTCCTTCCTTCCTTCCTTCCTTCCTTCCTTCCTTCCTTCCTTCCTTCCTTCCTTCCTTCCTTCATTCATTCCTCTTTGATCTCTCTTTTCACACTTCGTTCTCTTCTTTCAGTGATTTTTCTTCCCCTCTCTACATTTCAGTTCTCCCTCCTTCCTTACCTCTTTCTCTTTCTGTTTTTTTGACTAGCTATTTTCGTTCCCTTCCACTTTTCCCTCACGGCTCACTCTTCTTTCTGACCTCATAGCCTGCTGATCTTTTTCTATTTGTTCTTCCTTCCCGTTTTCCTTTCCATCCTCTCTCGTTCTACTTTTCCCCTTCTTTCTGCTTCTCTCAGTGTCTGTCCCCTCTCATTTCCCTGTCCTCTGCACTTCCTTCACTCATTTCTTCCATACTCCTCTCCTCCTCTTTCCTCTTTCTCCTTCCTTCACCACTACCATTCCTATTCATCTTCTAGTTTATCCAATTCTCACTTCCTCCCTACTTCCATTCCATCCTTCAATTTTCCTCCTTTCCTTTCTCACTTCCACCCAAGCCTGTCTCCCTTCCAATCTTCCCTTTCTCAACTAATTCCCTCCCTACTCCCTTTCTCTCGTTCCCCCCTAACCATTCCCACCTCCTCTACTCTGTCCCCCCTCCTCCCCTCGCTAACTGTCAAACATGGAGATGCTTGTGTGTGCCCAGAATTCCACTGTCGCTCGCCCCCTTCCCCCGCCCCCTTCCCCCGTCCCCTTCCCCTTTCTCCCGTCCCCCTTCCACCGCCCCCCTCTCCGTAGCCTCGTCTGTTTACAAGCACTGCACGAAGCTTCACATCCCGCTCTATGGGTCTCTGTTTGCTGGTTGGGTTGACTGGCTTGCTTACAGAGTTACAGTGTAGTAGCTGTAATTACTGATCATACTCTCTGCTACGTTTGGGTTGTTGTGTTGACTGACTGTGGGTGATACTTCCTAGTGTACCGTTGATGTTGTTAGTGTTGGTGTGGTGGGAAATGTCGACTTTATAATTATATATTTTTTGTCGATATTTAATGTTATTGCATGTATCTTGAATGCATGTATAATTAATTCACCCAGAAGTTTCAATAATCAAATGCTAAAGCCGGATTACTTACAGATTATGATGTTGTTAATTTTGTGTTCTGTATTTTCTGTAATATTTTTTTTTTTTTTTTTTTAATGAACTACACTCTTCTTAGAAAATTTGATAACCTTGTGATTTGGTTGTTCTCTGTTGTTGTTCTGGTGATTGATTAAGCTGTTTATTTTTCTCTTTAATTAACTACACTCGTCGAAAAAAATGATACTTTTTGTTTTTACACTTTTTCCATAGTTTACGAAATTTTTTTTTTTTTTTTTTTTACCTAGTGAAGTGGGGTTCGTGGCCTTGTTTGTTTTATGTCGTTCCTCAGTGGGAATTTAATAAGGCCCTTGTGTACAGTATATATATTAGGGTTTCCAAGAAAAGCGAAAAGAAATTAATAATAAAAAAGTCCTGTTTATCTCAGAGCAGTATCAGATTTTTTAGTTCACCGTACAATAAGTAAAAAAATAATAATAATAATAATAAATACTGTGCCTCCATACTCACCTTAATTAACTAGAGGAGGAGGTTAGTGAGTCCTTCAAGTATTGCCACGAAACACCAGTTGTATGGAAGGAGCTTGTTGTATGGAAGGAGCTTGTTGCATGGAGGAATCAAAAGCCTCTAATTTTTCATCCACGATCACAGGGTCCTTTAATTTAAGCTACCATTCGTGAGAAGGCTAGTCAGTAATCATACACAATAGGAGCTGTCCAATATACATACATACATACATACATACATATAGACATACATATACCAAAGTCTCACTGGAGTATAAGAGTTAATTAAGCTTCGTCTATTCTTTTTTTTTTTTGCTAAGGGATAATACGAGGAAGGTACTGAATGAATGAAGAGTAGAATGAGCAGTAGTAGGCTATGCTCCTCACTACTACTACATCATCACACATACTACTACTGTCTTCTTCTCAACCATTTTCTATTGTACTGGACTTGTTGTTGTAAGCCTCTGATCCTGAGCTGGTAGGTAGGACTTGATAGATAAATAGAAAATAGATATAGATTAATAGAAAATAGACATATACTGATAGGAAATAGAAATTAATTGATATAAAATTGATATAGATTGATTGATTTATAGGAAATATATATGGATTGATAGGAAATAGATATAGATAAATAAGAAATAGATATATAGAATGATAGATAGATAAAAAATAGATAGATAGAAAAAAGAAAGAAAAAAGTAGAAATAATTATATACATTGGAAATAGAATGATATATAGATAAAAAAAAGATAGATAGAAAAAAGAAAGAATGGAAATAGAAATAATTATACACAGGAAATAGAAATACACACGTGGGTAATTGTACAATACGTGTTTGATAAGCTGGGGTATTATACTCAGAATAATAATAATAATAAAAAATAAAACGTTGCTATGCCTCACTAAGCACAGTACAAGTAGCGAGGAAGTCACTCAATATTTCACTCAGCTAAATACCACTCTGAAATACTCGACAACCTTGTATCTCTTCTCTCTGCTTTAAGGGGAGGGTATACTTTTGACATTTTTGGAGATTATGATTCCTCCAAACTATTCCAGCAACAGGATACCATTATTTTTCTTCATCTGGGTCTGTTTCCTGGCATAATTTGGAGGAATCAAGGCACTCCGATCTGTCAAAAGTATACTCTCCCCTTAAGTGGGAAGTTGTTTTGTTGTGTTGGTAAATTTGGAGCAATTGCTGAATCCTCCAAACTATTCCAAGCAACAGAAACACTATTTATTATCTTTGCTCTTCTGGTCCTGGTTTTTTTTCCTGGTGGCATACTTTGGAGGAATCAAGACACTCCACTGTAGCAAAAAAAAAAAAAAAAAAAAAAAAAAAAAATTGCCACCTGGTTTAATCCCTTGAAAGAATTCGTGAACAAGCTGTTGTTTTTCGAGGGTTTAAGGGGAGAGTATACTTTTGGTACATTGGAGTGCCTTGATTCCTCCAAAATATGCCAGGAAACAGGACCAAATGGACAATAATAAAGGCATCCTGTTGCATGGAATAGTTTGGAGGAATCAGTTGCTCCAGATTTGCCAACACTTTCCCTTTAAGGTGGTAATTTTTTTTTTTTTTTTTTGGTGTACATTGGAGTGTCATGATTCCTCCAAAGTATGCCATGGAGGAAACAGGACCAGATGAACAAAATATAATGTTTTGTTTGTTGCTTGGAATAGTTTGGAGGATTCAGTTGCTCCAGATTTATCAAAAAAAAAAAAAAAAAATGTTGAAAATGTAAAAACTACGTGATTGCAGTACAACATTGTTATTATTATTATTATTATTATTATTATTATTATTATTATTATTATTATTATTATTATTATTATTATTATTATTATTATTATTATTATTATTATTATTATTATTATTATTATTATTATTATTATTATTATTATTATTATTATTATTATTTTTATTATTATTTGGTTTGTTCTTTCTTTTGTAATCACCGAGTCACTTGGTAGACCATACATGACTGATGTACTTCCAGAATAATCACCTCTCTTTTCCAATTATCCTGCATACGTAATTTGTGTGACCAACTGTACATATGTATACTTTAGTTATTATTTATATACTTTTTATCTGATTTTGTTCAATTTTTCCTCTTTCCCGATTTTTAGATATCATTTTTTCTTTGTCTTTTAAGTACTTTTTCCTCTTTTTTCTTTTTTTCTCAATAAAAACTGCTCTGACTAACAAACGTGAAATAAACAAGACGGCTTTATAATAAGGTACACACACACACACACACACACACACACACACACACACACACACACGAACGAGGTTAGGTGGGAGATGAAGCCAAGGTAATTAATTGATGAGAAGCCCCACACACACACACACACACACACACACACACACACACACACACACACACACACACGGGGCAAGGTACCAGGCGACACGTGTGCTCTATCGTGTGTGTGTGTGTAGGGAGGAAATGAGATGAGAGACTGTAAGGGAGAGGAAGGGAAAATGAGTGTGAAAGGAGGTTAGGAGAGAGAAAGAGAGCGTGTGAGAGGACGGGTAGAAAGAGAGAGAGAGAGAGAGAGAGAGAGAGAGAGAGAGAGAGAGAGAGAGAGAGAGAGAGAGAGAGAGAGAGAGAGAGAGAAAGAAAGTGAGAGAGAAAATCAGAGAAGCAAGAGAAGATAAATGGATGGTTAAGAAAATAATAATATAAACACATATATGAGAATAAAAAAGACGACTAATTCATTGATAAAAATGTTTTGACTCAATCTCACATAATGTACATCCACAGTCAAATATCCACCAACACTTTCCTTCCATCGTATAGTAAATATCTTGGTAATAAAAAACAACACGTGTATTATGATTTTGCAGCACCTTATACTAATAATAAATGAGGGGGTTGAGTTGACATACGGTGTTGTTGTATGATTATATTTCGATATGATACTGATTTATTTGCGCGATGGATGGAAAGTGTCGGTGGTTATTTGATTGTGGCTGTATACTAAGCGATTCTCGACGTGTTCATAATACCACAAGCGAACAAGAAAAGTTATCTAGCAACCACTTGTACTAAATTTAGATTCTGTGCTCTCCAGTGACAAAGAAATCAGATCTAGGGGCTTCCTTTATTTGTCTTCACTTACACACACACACACACACACACACACACACACACACACACACACACACACACACACACACTTCCACAAATACCCCCCTCCCCCTCCCCCAAACACACACCAAACACACACACCCTTCCTTCCCCCCACAACACACACACACACACACACACACGCACACACACACACACACCTCGCTTCCAATGTGTGAGGGGCGTGAGTACATTAATATTTTTGACTGTTAGTGAAGGGGGCGTGGTGATAAGACACAATATTGATGGCTTTGAGGGCCGGGACACGGGGGGCAGCAAATGTGGACTAAATTTACGAGCTAACATTATTTTGGCTCGGTGGAGAAGGAGGAAGAGGAGGAGGAGAGGGGAAGGGAAAATGGGAGAAGGAGAGGGGGAGAGAGGGAGGGAGATGGAGAGAGAGAGAGAGGGAGGGGGGAGATGGAGAGAGAGAGAGAGGTGGGGTAGGTAAAAGAAATAATGAGGCATAAAATATAACAAAAATTGAGATACATAAAGAGAGAAAAAGGGGGGAATAGAATAGGAGAAAAATGGGATAGAAAAGAGACAGAGACAGAGACAGAGACAGAGACAGAGACAGAGACAGAGACAGAGACAGAGACAGAGACAGAGACAGAGACAGAGGAACAGAAAAAGAGAAAGAGAATGAGATAAATAACAAAACATAAAAGAAACAGCCTTCACAGCACGATAAGAAATCTATAGCCTAATATAATAGCTTCACCCAACTTGGTATATTATTATTTTATGTGTGTATGTGTGAGTTTTTCTTCGTTCTTTAGTTACTGTTCTCGTTCTCTCTCTCTCTCTCTCTCTCACACACACACACACACACACACACACACACACACACACACACACACACACACACACACACACACACACCACACACACACACACACACACACACACACACACACACATACACTCACACACACACACACACACACACAAAACACACACACACACACACACACACATGCCCCTTCCTGCACCACGACCAGAATAAAGTGATTTCCTTTTATACATCCTTCGATAAACTCTTGACCCAATTCAACTACCCTCTTTATACACTGCTCTCTGAGGGAATATTACAAGGCTTAGTTTAATCTCTTTCATCCCTGTTCTTAACCCGGCCATCTTTTTATTTTTATTTTTTTTATGTGAAAGCCTTCCATAATAACCACGAGACCAATTTTGTTTTATTTTTACCCAGTTAACCACAGATTTGCACAAAAAAAAAAAAAAAAGAGATAGATAAAAAATAATGAAAATATATATATCAGTTGGTAAATTGGTCGATATCCATGCTTAAATTAATGAGTAAATCTATCGTATATTCCTGAGTTTTATAATATTTTGTTCACGTGCGTATGGACGAGAAACCGGATAGTCT
>JAWZYT010003581.1:5000-70122 GCA_034508575.1 Petrolisthes manimaculis | reverse complement strand
GATTATTTTATTATTATTTATTATTATTATTTATTATGGTTCTTATTATTATTATTATTATTATTATTATTTTATTATTATTATTATTATTATTATTATTATTATTATTATTATTATTATTATTATTATTATTATTATTATTATTATGTTATTATGATTATTTTATTATTATTATTTTATTATTATTATTGTATTATTATTATTATTATTATTATTATTATTATTTTACTTCATTTCGTCTTGTTGTTTTCATATTTGGTTCACACTGGCTGGCTAAAGTATTTTGTGGTACAGAAAGGGTGGGAGGAGAGAGAGAAAGGATGAGGAGAAGGAGAAAGGGGGAGGTGGAGGAGAAGGAAGAGGAAGTGGAGGTGGGAGGAGAAGAGAAAGAGAGGTGGAGGAATGAGAACAACTTGAGAATGAGGATGAAGAGAAAGAGGAGGTGGAAATGAGGAAGAAGAGAAATGATGAGGAGGAAAAAGAGAATATGAGGTACAGAAGGAAGAAGAGGAGGAGGAGGAGGAGAAGGGATGCAGAAGAGAAGAATAGGAATAAGGATGAGAGGATAGAGAACAAATTGAGGAGGAGGAAGAAGAAGAAGAGAAAGAGGAAGGAGGAGGAGGAGGAGGATGAAGAAGAAGAGAAAGGAGGAGAAAGGAGGAGTATGAGAAGGGATGCAGACAGCTGTGTATTGCAGATCAATTGAAACCTTTCACTACAACAAACACGTATCAAGCAGTGAGGCAAAATGGCTCTTGTGCCACCACTACACACACACACACACACAAACTCTACACACACACACACACACACACACACACACACACACACACACAGGCAGTAAGGCAGGCATACACACAAACACACACACACACACACACACACACACACACACACACACACACAGGCAGGCAGGCAGGCATACACACAAACACACACACGCAAACTGTACATATACACACACACACACACACACAAACACACACACACACACACACACACACACACACACGTTACTTCAGAATTTCAGTCATTTAAGAAGAGTCATACATCACCCACCAAACTGGAGTGCTACTAAATGCTCCAAACCAAACTATAAACACGTGTAGCCTCCCTCCCTGGTGATGGTCTGTTTGTTGGCCCAGTGTGGAGGAAGCACTCACCTTTTATAATTCACACACTTTGTCCCATTAATTTAGGGGGTGCGGGAATAGGGGACAGGCTTGGGTGGGGGTGGGGTTTTTCCTTTCTCCTATACTCATCCTCCTTCTTCCTTCACCTCCCCTTCCTTCTTTCCTCCCCCTCCTTCCTCCTCCTCCCACCTTTCTCCCCCACTCCTTTCCACCCCACTCCCCCTCCTTCCTTCCTCCCACTTCCCCTCCCCCCTCTCCTCCCCCTCCTTCCTCCCCCTCCCACCTTTCTCCCACTCTCCTTTCTCCCACTCTCCTTCCTCCCACTCTCCTTCCTCCCACTCCCCATCCTACCTCCACTCCCACCCACCCCCCTCTCTCTCCCCTCCCCCCCCCTCCCCCCTCCCGCCTCCCCCTCCTTCAATTAACAGAGACAAGAGGTGAAAACAAACAATTGAGTCAAGACTATACAAGTTTCACACGACACACAACAACAACAACAACAAGACAGTGAGACAAACAATCGCGGTGGCTGGCTCTCTCTCTCTCTCTCTCTCTCTCTCTCTCTCTCTCTCTCTCTCTCTCTCTCTCTCTCTCTCTCTCCCAACTTCACTTCACTCACTCCCAACCTCACTCAATCACTCACTCACTCACTCACTCACTCCCTCCCAACCTCACTCACTCCCTCCCTCCCAACCTCACTCACTCACTCACTCACTCACTCCCACCAACCTCACTCACTCCTTCCCTCATACATATTGCCAAACACTATAATATTTATTTCGTGCCACAAATACACACTTGTGGTCAATAGTACTAAGTGATGCTACAACACTGATGTCAACTTATCTTACTTACTTACTCCAGTCTGCTGATATTCTCAAGCAGTTTTCTCAGCCTCAAGAAGAAGATTCCATACTTGTGTACATGTTTAGTGTAAAGTTTCGTTCGTCTAGTATCACATAAAATGGAAAATAAAGAAGAAACAAAACAAACTCGACGAGGGAGAAAATACAACTTTTTCGCTTTTCTTTGTAAATGGGATGTAAATAATTTGTGACTTACTTGATTCTGGCGGTGGTGGCGTCCTCCCTGGCGAAGAAGGGCAACGTGTAAGCCACCACCCACAGGTTCGAAGCCCCACAGTCGTGTTCGGGACGCTGCAACCAAACCCCGTACTCCTCACTCGTCAAACCAAGGCCAGGGGGAGAAGTGGGGTGTTGGTGTTGGTGTGGTGGTGGGTGTTGACGGTGGTGGTGGTGACTGTGGTGGTTGTTGTTATTGCTGTTGATGTTGTTGTTGTGGGAGAGGGGTGGTGCCTGTGATGTGGTCGTGGTTGTAGTTGTTGTGGTGTTGGAGGAGGAGAAAGAGGAGTCAGGTGGTGAGGGTAGTAGTGGTAGGTTGTTCTCCTCTGGTGGTTGTTGTGGTGTTGTGGTTGTGGTTGTGGTTTGGTGTTGAGTGCTGGGTTCAGGAGCTGGGGTGATGGGAATCCGGAATCGTCTGTGGACAGGGAGATAAAAGACACCATTTTATACGTGAGATGGAGAGATTTTTTGGGATGTATAACTTAGATAGATAGACATACTGGTAGATAATGTGTATGAGATAGAGAGGATTTTTGGCATGTATAACTAGTTAGATAGACACACTGATAGATAGACAGATAAATGTGTATGATATAGATGTGGGATGTATAACTAGATAGATAAACACTAATAAATAGACAGATAAATGTGTATAAGATAGAGAGGATTTGTGGGATGTATAAGTAGATAGAGAGATAAATACATACACGAATATAGACAGATACACAAACTAAGAAAGAATTATTATTATATATTCATTTGGTAATTCTGGACCTTCTGTTTTAACCACATTATTTCAAGCCAAACAGAACACCATTATATTTGACAACCTGCTGGTCCTGTTTCCTGACATACTTTGGAGGAATCAAGATAATTTACCCAAAAGTGTATTACCATCTTAAGTTGTAAATTAATTCGAGTTGGAGGTACACTATCTTCTGTGTGTGTGTGTGTGTGTGTGTGTGTGTGTGTGTGTGTGTGTGTGTGTGTGTGTGTGTGTGTGTGTGTGTGTGTGTGTGTGTGTGTGTGTATATGTGTATATGTGTGTGTGTGTGTGTGTGTGTGGTGCCTGCCGTTCGTCTCTGGTCAGGGATTATAAACGTATCACGAGTGGAATCTGTGTAGTTGTAGCATAATATTTGTAGACCTCACCAGCACCCCTCCAACTTAAACACAATAACCCCTACCCTACCCTACCCTCATAATTCATTCTATAAATACCTAAAGGATTATTTGGCCCAACGTGTAACCATTTTAAGCATTTCAATAAATAAAAACAAAAAATCAGACCAAACAAATGAGGATGACAATGTGTGTATTCTTTTAACCACACCATGTCACAAAAACCAACCAACCAACCAAGCACGAAGGCAGCCAAGCTATTATGTATATTTTATTTTTCTTCTTTTTTTCACTTTGCCAGCTATTAAGCCACCTTAATCACCTGTCCTAATTATCTGTCGTGGCCCCGGATGTCTGTCTAAATTACCTCCCCATAAAACACAGCATTGCCTAAAACGGGTTATAAAATTTAGTATATGTATATATGAATGTTTTTTTTTTAAATTAGATTCTCTGCCTCGTGTGCCTGCCCTTTCTCTACATTCCTTCCTTCCTCTTCCCTTTCCCCTTTCTATCTCCTTAATCTCTCCCTCCCTTTCCTCTCCCTTCCCTTCCTCTCCCTTCCCTCCCCTCCCCTCCCCTCCTTCCCTCTCCACTACCCCTCCTTTCCTCTCCACTACCCCCCCTTCCCTCTCCTCTACCCCCCCTTCCCTCTCCTCTACCCCCCCCCCCTCTTCCCTTCCCTCTCCTCTACCCCCCCCCCCCTCTTCCCTTCCTCTTCTCAACAACTCGCTTCAACTGGAGTAGAGGGGGGGGGAGTGAAGGGGGGTCAGGAGGGGGTGGGGGTTGGGGACCAGTGGGGGTGAAACATAAGCACATCTCCACCATCACGGCCCATTAGAAAATAACATGTTTTGGACACGTTCCGAATCGAGTTTGGTGTGTGTGTTCCATGTGGAGGAATGGTGATGGAAGGTGTGTGTGTGTGTGTGTGTTTTATTTGAAGTGACCGTTTGTTTGAGGTATGTGTGTGTGTGTGTGTGTGTGTGTGTGTGTATTATTTGAAAAGACTGTGTGTGTGTGTGTATGTGAATGAAGAGACATATTTTTTGATGTGTTTGGCATAGCTGTGTGTGTGTGTGTGTATGTATGTATGTGTACCGTGAATAATGAATGACCCGTGTATGTATGTATAGTATTCTGTATGTGAAAGGTTGCATGGACATTGAATACATTTTTTATACACCGTGAAAGACTGTGTGTGTGTGTATTGGTGAATTGAGATGACGAAAGACCCTATTCTGTGTGTGTGTGTGTGTGTATAATGATGATACTGTAATGTGAGTGTAAGTAGGTAGGTAGGTAGGTAGGTAGGTAGATACTTGGGTAGGTAGGTAGGTAGATTGATAGATACGTGGGTAGGTAGGTAGGTAAATAGATATGTAGTCCACTTCCAATTTATACAGTCATGTTACAAAGGAAGGTACAGTGTGTCAGCCTGTGTCATGTATCCAGGTGACTGAACTCTCTCTCTCTCTCTCTCTCTCTTTCTCTCTCTTTCTCTCTCTTTCTCTCTCTCTCTCTTTCTCTCACACACACACACACACACGGTTCTCTGTTCTCTCTCTCTCTCTCTCATACATACACACACGCAGTCTCTCTCTCTCTCTCTCTCTCTCTCTCTCTCTCTCTCTCTCTCTCTCTCTCTCTCTCTCTCATATACGGACCAGGCAGGTGATAAGCCAGACCGGATACCATAAAAATTCCACCCCCCTCCCCCCCTCAGTGAAAAAAAAAACATAAAATAAAAACAGAAAACGGAAATCGGAAAAATCATAAGGGCTCCAAAAAAATTCGTAATTAGCTCTTCTTCAATTTTTTTATCTGGGGCCAAAATATCCGGCCATTTTTTTGGGGAGGACATAACGGATATCGGGGGTGGGGGTCAGGGGGGGGTGGGGGTAGGGGGGGGCAAAACTGACGCATAATTGACGCATAACTGACGTAGCGAGATAATGTATGTATGTATATATTATACGGTGTTATTAACGACTATGAGAAAGTTGTTATTTAACGGTCATAATCGATGTAACGGTCATAACTGATTTAACGTATTTAACGGATAATAACGGATATAACGGATTTTCCTGGGATAGATAATAGATACCGTACATACATATTACCTTGTTACATGGAATAGATAGTTAGTTATAGGTAGAGAAATGTACATATTACCCTGTTACTGTACATATTACTGTACATATTACCCTGTTACATGGAATAAATAGTTAGTTATAGGTAGATAAATGAGTCTATAGGAATAAATAGTTAGAGGAGGAATTACATAGTACCCTCTTTAGTGGAATAAATAGTTAGTTAGTTAGTTATAGGTAGAGAAATAAGTCTATAGGAATAAATAGTTAGAGGAGGAATTACATAGTACCCTCTTTAGTGGAATAAATAGTTAGTTAGTTAGTTATAGGTAGAGAAATAAGTCTATAGGAATAAATAGTTAGAGGAGGAATTACATAGTACCCTCTTTAGTGGAATAAATAGTTAGTTAGTTATAGATATTAAAATAAATTGAGTCTCTAGGTTCCATACTCTAGATTTACCAACACTGTGTATATAACTGTATCAGACTATGCTCTTTAGTTAAATGTATACAAACTGAGGTACACACACACACACACACACACACACACACACACACACACACACACACACACACACACACACATGAATGACCTGCCTTACTTTGCCACACTATGTACACTTGTTTGTTTTGTTTGTGTTTGTATGTTTGTTTTTGTTTTTTTTTGGTTTTTTTGCTTGTTTTAATTATTTTCAGGTCCTTTTTCATTGTCGTTATTACCGTTCCTTACGTATCCTTATACATACATACATACACACACACACACACACACACACACACACACACACACACACACACACACACACACACACACACACACACACACACACACACACACAGGACTGTATCTATAGGCCTACAGTATAATAATAAATACACACACACACACACACACACACACACACACACACACACACACACACACACACATACAGGCACTTTATGGACTCCCTCACGGCACATTTAACGTTTAGGCCTAGTTGGGTTTTATATTTTGGTTATTTGTTTCGTTGTTTTTGTTGTTGTTATTTTTATTTTTATTATTTGAGGAGGAAAGAAAGGAATTTACGAAAGGCTAAAGAGAGAGAGAGAGAGAGAGAGAGAGAGAGAGAGACAGAGAGAGACAAAGATAGACAGAGAGAGAGACAAAGAAAGACAGACAGAGACAGACAGACAGAGAAAGACAGACAGACAGACAGAGAAAAACAGACAGACACAGAAAGACAGACAGACAGACAGCAAGCCACACAGACAGACAGACACAAACAGACAGACACAGAAAGACAGAGATGGGTAGAAGGTATGAAGAGAAGGATAGGTGGGTAGAAAAAGAGACAGAGACACACACACACACACACACACACACACACACAGAGGTGAAGAAGAGGGCACTACCACCACCACCACCACCACCACTACCACTACCACGGTTGTCATAGTAACGCTTGCTGTTAAATGGAGCAGAGTGTGAAGCAGGATACAACAACCACCACCACCACGCTCACTGGATCTTTAAAAGTCCCTCTCTCTACTCCTCACCTCACCTCACCTACTCATCATAACACACACACAGACAGACAGATACACATACATACATTAAAAGTCCCTCTCTCTACTCCTCACCTCACCTACTCATCATAACACAGACAGACATACATACACATACATATACATACATTAACTTCATCCCACCACGCTTACTGGATCTTTAAAAGTCCCTCTCTCTACTCCTCACCTCACCTACTCATCATAACACACACACACACACACACATACACATACATTAACTTCATCCCACAACA
Organism: Petrolisthes manimaculis; assembly: GCA_034508575.1. Classification (NCBI taxonomy): domain Eukaryota; kingdom Metazoa; phylum Arthropoda; class Malacostraca; order Decapoda; family Porcellanidae; genus Petrolisthes; species Petrolisthes manimaculis. The sequence goes on along the minus strand of JAWZYT010003581.1, from coordinate 62,888 downwards.
CATACACACATACATACATTCATACACCTGTTTTAAGTTTTTATTATTAATCTATTCACTCTGTATGTCTTAACCTGACCTGACCTCACCTGACCTTACCTGTTCTCTAATTAAACACACCTTAACTTCACTTCACCTGACCTGACCTTACCTGTTCTCTAATTAAACACACCTTAACTTCACATCACCTGTTTATAGATCTAACCTTAATAATAATAAATAATAAATAATAAATAATAAATAATAAATAATAACAAATAATAAACTATACCACACCACACGACATCTATTCTCTTCATAAATAATAATAATAGTAATAATAATAATAATATACTCAATCGTACCTACTATAACCATTCACTTATTACCCTCCATTCATTATTACATCCATCTCTCTCTCTCTCTCTCTCTCTCTCTCTCTCTCTCTCTCTCTCTCTCTCTCTCTCTCTCTCTCTCTCTCTCTCTCTTCCCTTTCTCTTCTCTTGATTTCTCGTTGATTCTAGATAATTTGGGTTTTTTTTCCTTCATGGTATACTTTGGAGGAATCAAGGCACTCAAAATAATACTCTACCCCTTAATTAAGTAAATGATTCCTCCATGATGATATTGTGTCGGAAAAATAAACACACACACACACACACACACCCTCCTCTCTCTTAACCCCCCCTCACCCCACCCCCCTCACCCCACCCCCTTCTCTTAACCCCCCCCCAACCCCCCTCCCCCCACAACACGTCGTTCAAGAGGAAATGCTGAGAGAATGAATGAAGCCTGACATTTTGTTTATCATACGAGCCTAATGTAAGAAACTTAATAATATTCCAGGCAGTCTGTGGTTGTTGTTGTTGTTTTTGTTGTTGTTATTGTTGTTGTTGTTGTTGTGGTTGTTGTTATTGTTATTGTTATTATTGTTGTTGTTGTTAGCAAATTGGAGTGCCTTGTGACCACCTCCAAAAATATACATACAACAAAACAGAACAGATTCATTTCTTATTAAAAGGTTTATTCAAAAGTTGTAAGGGTATACATTTCACCACAAAGATTTTGCTACTTGGATACATGTCATAAATCTTGAGATAGGATCATTATTACAAGTTTGGAAGAGGCATGGATTAATAAACATAAAATAAAAATAAAAATAGAGTCCATCCTTGCACATCACGATTTACTGCAAGTTGAAAATGTAAAAAAGTTTGTCTGCTGCTTGTGTTATGGAGTGTAAACGAAGGTACAGTCACGAGTACTAATAAGTATCCAGGTGTAAATAAATAAATACATTAATTAATAAATAAACCCATGATGAATAAAATAAGGAAATAAACTGTGTAAACAAAGGTATAGTCACGAGCACTAATACGTATCCAGGTGTAAATAAATAAATAAATAAATAAAATAAATAAAATAAATAAACCCACAATGAATAATAAATAAGGAAATAAACTAAAATTTAAATAAACTAAGTATAAATAAATGAACTAAAATATATATATATACATCATACAAGTGACTGATGAAAAGTTTTAATTAAGTCGATAAATAAATAAATAGAAAAATGTGAAACGAAACTTGAAAAAGGATTTAATTTAATTTTTTTTTCAGTCTCCAAGCAGCCTTAAGGGGAGAGTATACTTTTGATAGATTGGAGTGCCTTGATTCCTCCAAAGTATGCCAGGAAACAGACCCAGATGAAGAAAAATAATGGTATCCTGTTGCCTGGAATAGTTTGGAGGAATCAAAATCTCCAAAAATGTCAACACTATACCCTCCCCTTAACTAACTGATGGGATAAGACTGCCTGCTGCTCGTGGCAAACCTCTTTAACATTATCAAACATGCATAACCAGTAAATAGTATGTATATGAAAGTACAGTTGGTTACAGAGTGCAGACAGACGTTGTAAAAGTTAAAATACATAGCCTACATCTGATTTCTGCTTCTGTACCAATGTATGTATGTTTTGTTGAAGAGGTAGAGAGAGAGAGAGAGAAAAAGAGAAAGAGAGAGAGAAAGAGAGAGAGATATAGGAAGAGCGTCATATGCTAAAAATGAACCCTATACGTTATTATTATTATTATCCCTTATTATTATTTATACTGGGGGGAGGTCTGTGGTCTGGTATGGTCTGTTGTTTCCTGGCATAATTTGTAAGACTAACCAACTACGCAGACATCATAATAATGTAATCAGTGTGTACAGTATAATAAGGTTAGTACACGACTGCGCAGACTCGAAAAAAAAAGAGTTAAACCACAGAATCGTAAAAAAAAAAATGTCAAACCCGGTAAGGAATGCATGTCTAGTGAGTGAAGGTGATGTTGTTAGGAGGACACATGACACAACCTGACACTGTATGACCTGATGGGGTGATACATATGACCTTTACATTGATGAGACCCTCTGCTACCACTACCACCACCACCACCACTCCCACTACCACCGCTCCCACTACCACCACCACCACCACCACCACCACCACCACCACTACCACTACCCTCTTTCTGCTGCCTCCTTTATATATATACTAGACCATAAGCCCGTACTACGCAAGGAAGTGAAGTATGTGTAATTAAGTAACTAGTGGGGTGTTTTTTTGTGACGAAAATGTCCTCTGTCCCCCCTCGTGTACGTCCACTTTCCGTGTGTGAATTCCTGGCGCTGTAGGTGGTCACATGACAATTTGTATAACCCGACAGATAGACAGAGTCGTTCATTTAGATATATAGATATCGTTTTTGCTCGTGCCTTTCAAACCGAGAGAGGAAGTTGTTAAGAATGTGAAGTATATTGAAACTAACTGTACCGTGTGTGTAATAACGATAAAGAAATAAATAAACATACAGACAGACGCACACACAGACAGACAGACAGACACACACAGACAGATAGACTGACACCTTTAACAGAACACTTGAGGCGACAGTAATAAAGGCAGCTTGACTCTATGGTGTTGGTAAATGAAGGAGGTATTGTTAATGTATGATGAGATGACAACAGAACCCACACCTCACTCACTCACTCACTGACCTGACTCACAATGCCAATTAAACTCAAGTCAGACAACAACAACAACAACAACAACGACTACATACACACATATATACAGCTACACACACACACACACATCTATAATCCCACGTACAATACACATTCACATTCCCCCTCCTTACACACACACATCTATAATCCCACGTACAATACACATCCACATTCCCCCTCCTTACACACACACACACACACACACACATCTATAATCCCACGTACAATACACATTCACATTCCCCCTCCTTAGACACACACACACTCACGTCTATAATCCCACGTACTATACACATTCACATTCCCCCTCCTTACACACACACACACACACACACACATGTAAACAGCGTGAGTAATGAGGTGAGGTGACGCATATTCACCTCAAAGTGTTTTCCTTTTATTCGAAATGGTGGCTTGAATATTCAAACAAATTATCATAAATATATATGGTATGTATTTCACTTTTTTTGTCATATCATTTTGAATTAGTTCTATATGATATGAAACTCAAAATATAAATTAGCCTAGACTCATACCCATTCCCATACCCATACCCATACTCATACCATATCCATACCATACCTATTCCATTATTATGAGGTTGATTGTCATGAAATAAGGAAGGTTTGTGTTCACAGTTCGAAATAGCTGGTTACGTACAGTTGGACACATGAATGGGTGGTACAGCCCAAGTGAAAGATGGTCAATTTCTCCCAATATCAAGTTCCTTATTAGTGCCAAATAGGAGACATCAGGGACAGAAGTCAGTATTGAGGATAGTAATAAAAAGCAAGTACCTGATAATAGACACTGGTTAGGTTAGGTGGGTTGGGTTGGGTTGGGTTAGGTTGGTAATTAGGAGGGGCAGAAGTCAGTCAGTATTGAGGATGGTAATAAAAAACAAGTACCTGATAATTGACACACAATGGTTACTCAAATGGGACAAGTATCTTTCACCTCCCAGGGCTGTACCACCCAATCCTGTGTCCAACTGTACGCCTTTCCATCACAGACTGGTTAAGGAATATCTGCCGCAACTTGTAGGTTATTATAGTGTCATTTCCAGTCGTTTACCAACTCTTGAGAATATTATTATACAGTTGTGGTCAGATATAATCATCCACATAGGGGTAACTTCAACAATTTGCTGTCTAATGTGTTCACGTTCACATAATTATAATGTTGTCGTTTAAAGTAGTGCGTAGCTGCTTGTATTAAATTAAAAGATGGTACTTAACCTATTTATTGGAAAGTTTATCAGCAAAGGAACAAAGGGAGCTGTCAAACTCTTACGTAAGTTACTCCTATATGGAAGATAATTTTTGACCGCGACTGTACATATAACTATGAATGTTTACCTTTGTACCGTATTAACTTTTATGTGTATCTAACTGTAGGACTGACCTTGAGGTTTGTGCAGCAAGCCAGGGTCGTGCTGGATGGTGGTGACGCGACGTGTTGCGAAACTCCTCCAAAGACACCACCACCACACCACCTCCTCCTCCTCCTCCTCCTCCTCCTCCTCCAGGAAGCCTATACGCCACAGCACCTACTTCCTGGTCCACCCCTTCGTCCCCTTCAGGTAGGTAGTCCTCTTTGACGAAGGCGAGGGCGGCGGAGGAGACATCTGGGTTCTGTTCGACAACTCCACGTACCAACCCAGAGAACACATGGGAAGGATACATAGGATGGGAGTCTGTTGGAACTCCCATGTATAAAGTGTTCAGTAAATTGGCTAATCGCAGACCGGCCACCTCACCCTCGCGGAACTTTTTGAGTTGGTCACGTGGGACTTCAAAATCCAGTCTCTCTCGGGAGCACGGTATTCCTCCTCCTCCTCCTCCTCCACCTCCTCCTCCAGTAGTTTCATTAGCCAGGAGTTCTAAGGTTCTGGTCAGCTGCCTTTCCTGTGCGGCCACCTGAGCCTCGTGTTGCAGTGGATCCTCCTCGTCTCCCTCCACCACCCAAGCCGCCCACCAAATACACGCCCACGCCGCTGCCCACCACACCCATCTCCCACCGCCGCCGCCCACCATGGTCCTGCTACCCACCCCAGGCCATCACCATCATCACGTGTAGGGTGGAGGTGGTGGTGGTGGTGGTGGGGGGGGGCCAGGGTATCAAAGGGGAAGGCCACGTCGCGTTCACACCACACGAACGACACCTGCCCAGGACACACTCTTAGTAAGACAGACAGGACAATGTAGGACACCCACGATATACCAGGGCACTGCAGGACACCCACGCTACACCAGGGCACTGCAGGACACCCACGCTACACCAGGACACCCACGCTACACCAGGGCACTGCAGGACACCCACGCTACCCCAGGGCACTGCAACACACGTGCTAAAGGATGGGGGAACTGGACTCTGACCGGTGCTAGTCAACCGAAGGTCACACAAGCAAAACTAAGGTTCACAGGACCGACACACAACAGACCAGGGCGACACACACACACACACACACACACACACACACACACACACACACACACACGCACACGCACACGCACACGCACACACACTCACTTATGCCAGAGAGGGGAAGGTCAAGGTGAGACTATGCCACTGAGATTCACAGTATGTCAACTTTCTTCATCACGCTCTCAGAACAAACAGACAACTGTACCTATTCTTCACACCGAACTTTGGAGGTAAATTGATCCAAGTTGAAGGTGGAGGGACGATGAAAGCAGGAGTTGAATAATCTACAAACGTTCCTCCAGTTTTGTTTATAAATCCTATCGAGCGTGACCCTAAAACACACGTGACACGCAGGCAGGTCCTTCCCCCCCACCACTCCTACACGAGGGAAGTGCAAGGGAAACAAATAGTAGTAGGAATGGCGCAAATAGGAACAACTTGAAGAATCCTGACACGCCTCTACTGTCGTTTTTATGTGAGTCCTACATCAGTACCAACAGACACATTGGATACGTACGCCTCTCCAGCTCTTCGCCCATGCACCCACACCAAAGGGAAGGAAGGGGTCGAGATAGAATGGCAGGCAGACGTAAAGAGTAGCCTACGGTACCTACTTGAAAAATCCTACAATGATAGTTTTGTTTTTACTCTCTCTAGTTATTTTTGTTGAGTTTTTGCGTTACGCCACACACACACGTATATGCATGACGTATAGTAGTAGATTCTTTTCTTTGCCCAAACGAGTGAGCAGTACAAGGAAGGAATGTACGACGTGGAAGGATTTAACAACTTTGAAACTAGTGGGTTTTTTTTAATCTGAACTTGCTCTTGCTTGTTATTTAGTTTCTGCTTTCGGCCCCTCACGCACATGCACACACGCTTCAACGCTACACCTACGCCACGAGAGATTAGGAGTGATGAGCACAAGGGAGGAAGTGACCTGAAGACGTATTAATTAGTTGTCCTATAAGCTGTCGAAAGAATCACGATGCTAACTAAAACCTCCTTCACCCATCTATCACACTGCCACGACGACAACCACAGCAGCACTACACACTCACACATAATAATATAAGAGCCACTCACACACAGCCTGGTGGTGTTATTAGTGTTGGCAATACTACACACTCCCTCACTGTGCTTTCTATACGGGCGACAAAGGGCGGTGGTGTTTGTTATTGGCGGTTCAGAGACGGTGGATGGCGAGATGACACCGCTGAGTGACACGCGCTAGACCGCCTCCTTCTTCTTTCACCCAAATTATCGAGTTTTCAGCTGCCGTCGCCACCTTCCGAGGCATTTTTCTCATGTCACGGTAGCCAGATCCGCATAACCCCTCACTTTGAAGGCTACGAGGTAACTGGGCCTGAGTGCTGGCCGCCTGACTGAGCCTGGGTGGCGAGGGTAGGGAGGAAGGGAAGGGAAGGGATAAGGGATGCGTCGTTGGTCGTCTCCTGCGCGTGCCCACAACAACACTCCTTCCTTCCCTCCCTCTGTCTGTCCTACTCCTCCCCTCTGTCTGTCCTACTACTCCCCTCACTCTGTCCTACTCCTTCCCTCCCTCTGTCCTACTCCTTCCCTCACTCTGTCCTACTCCTCCCCCCTCTCTGTTCTACTCCTTCCCTCACTCTGTCCTACTCCTCCCCTCTCTCTGTCCTACTCCTTCCCTCCCTCTGTCTTACTCCTCCCCTCACTCTGTCCTACTCCTTCCCTCCCTCCCTCTGTCCTACTCCTCCCCTCTCTCTCTCTTTTACTCCATGTGTCTCTCGCTTACTCACGCCCCTTCTCCACTCATGCATATTTTCCACTTTACCATGCAAATTGTTTCCACTTATTATTTACTGATATAATATAGTACCATCCACGAGTCAATTTACACCTGGCAATCAACAAGCTGTTCCAGTGACATAAAATATTAGTCCACAGGCAACTATCGAGAGGGTTATATCTTTTTAATGTTTATAAAATGTCTGGCGTTTATCGCGACGGTGTCAATCCCTGGCATAACCATTCATTTCCCCTTCTAATGCCACACAACTTTCCTTCAACATAAGGTAAAATCGTCTGAGAAAATCGAAAAGTTAGTTTATAAAGATTTAACAAGGCTGCAAAATGTTAAGCCATCAATCTTTCTCTCTAATAAGCTATAGGAAAATAGGATAATGTACGTACAGGTGGCCAACTTTCGAGATGTTTGAAAAGCCACCTACTGTTTAAATAGTACTGCATGTAATATTGATTAAACTCGTACCTTGTTGCCCAGAGCCAGGTGTAAGTAAGGTGATGGTTTCCTTCAGTACTCTCCAACGATCAAAGTTATCTTGCCACACGTAATATCGAGCTCACCTCCAACGGAATATGGGCTGGGATTGGAGAGAAACAAATATTTTACTAAACAAAAAAACTATCTCTTCTACAACCTGGTGCCCGATGTGTGCTAAAATATATGGGATAAATATACTCTCAAATAGACAGGTTATAATTATCTGGTTGTACCTTCTCAATATCAAAGTTAATTATAGTAACCTGCAGTTCATTCAGTATGTTGTTGTTATTTTGTGACTGTGGAAGAGTTTTAAGACCCGTTCCGTAATACCCATCAAGAATTAGTAGTGGAATAATGAAGAAAAATGCCCTTAGAGTTTATATAGACTATGATTGCTACTCTGGTATCTCCTTCCCTTCCCTTCCCTGGTCCACTCCTTCCCTTCCCTGGTCCACTCCTTCCCTTCCCTCGTCCACTCCTTCCCTTCCCTGGTCCACTCCTTCCCTTCCCTGGTCCACTCCTGCCCTGACGTCAGCTTGGTGGTGGAGTGGAGGGTTCATCATCGGTCACAGCATTATATAGGACCCTGTGATCGTGTATGAAAATTGGAGGCTTTTGATTCCTCCTGAGCATGCCACGAAACAAGCTCCTCCCATGTGGGTGGTGTTTAGTGGCAATATTTGAAGGACTCGTTTATCTCCCATTTTTCTGACTACATCACAGGGTTTTGTGTTGGTAAATCTGGGCCGACTGAATCCTCCAAGCTATTCCAAGCAACTGAACACCATTATTTTAGCTCTTCTGGTCCTGTTTCCTGGCATACTTTGGAGGAATCAAGGCACTCCAATGTAACAAAAAAGAATTACAGTATCACTTTTTCTCTCATGTAAGAAAACGACAGATATGGTTTTGTATCAAATAATAGTTCCCGATCTTGAAATTGATGCGTCTTATTAGTTTCATAGGGGTTTTAAGGGGGTGTGGGAGTAGGGGACAGGCTTGGGGAGGTTTTGGGGGGTGCAGGAGTAGGGGGACAGGCTTGGGGGGGGTTTGGGGGGTGCAGGAGTAGGGGGACAGGCTTGGGGAGGGGTTTTGGGAATAGGGGGACAGGCTTTGTACCCACTCCAAGCCTGTCCCCCTATTCCTGCACCCCCCCCAAAGCCTGTCCCCTACTCCCACACCCCCTTAAGAAACAAACCAAAATGCCACAAAAAAAAAGTATCTAGATTATAGAACTTTATTTTCAAACACTCACGAAGCGTAGTTATGAGTGCTTGCTTGCTTGCTATCTCGACCTCCAAGCATATATACTGTTTATACATAATCGTGGTGAAGGATTTCATATTAATTTTGTAACCTTGCCAAGTGGAATATATCTTACCCTTGCAAACAAACATTAAGGTGGTCATTCTTTTTTGGTACATTGGAGTGCCTTGATTCCTCCAAAGTATGCCAGGAAACAGGACCAGAAGTGCAAAAATAATAGTGTTCTGTTGCTTGGAATTGTTTGGAGGATTCAGTTACTCCAGAATTACCAACTTTCCCCTTAAAAGTACCAAAAGTCAATCAAGGGCGAAAGGACAAACTCATATTTACGTACGGTACTTTTATTTCATAGGATAAGCAATCTGTTGTATTTTTTGTACTTTTTTTCACTTGCTCATGCATATTTTTTTTGTATTTTTGTATGTGCTTGCAAATAATATATATATATATATTATATTTTTTTTTTTTTTTTTTTACAATTTGCAGGAAAGGAATTGTTATTTACAGTACAGTCAGATGCACAAGTCTGTCTTCCTCTCCTCAAAGATTCCATATAATAAACAAAGAAACCCCTAGAGAACAGTGATGATTAAGGGGTGTGTGGGAGAAGGGGACAGACAGGCTTGGGGGGTGCCGGAGTAAATGAGACAGGCTTGGGAGCGTTAGGGGGAGGTGCGGGAATAGGGGACAGGCTTTCTACCCCCCTACCCCCACCCCAAGTCTGTCCCCCTATTCCCCCACACCCCCAAGCCTGTCCCCTAATTCCCACACCTAGTTAATATTACAGATGTATTTAAGTGGGCATGATTGTCTCATAAATTTTTACACAACTAATTATAAATGGAGTGACCGAGCTTATGTTTCTGACTGATATTATATAAGGTAAAGGGATTTCCAGTTCGATCCAGTCATCATCGGGTCAGTCCAAGGAGTAAGTCGGGTTGCTGTACCAAGGCCTCGTCTCCTGTTAACACTCCTGCACTCTCACGTTGTTGTTGTTGTTGTTGAAGTTCCTCAAGCTGTCTGGCCGAGCAGCCCCGTCTCACGTTGTTTGTTTACACTACATTTGGGTTATTGTAATCTCCACCTCCCTTACACAACATCAAGCCTCTGTATGTTAAACCACAATATCCAGCTTCCCATCTAACAGACACACTAACAACACTTCATTATTTAACTCCACAACAATATCCAGCTTCCCATCTCAATACACCTAACAACACTTCATTATTTAACATCACAACAATATTTCATCACTACACCATACCATATTATTGGTCATACTCGAGGTGTTGTTTATGACCAGTCCAAATGCTCCACAGACATTACTACACAATCACAATACAGTTCAATGTACACTACCATACATTAAATAATTACAGTTGGGCTACATCACAACAGAATACATTCTAAATCACTACAATTGCATAGTATCTTACCAATTATTTCACTACTTCATAGTACTGTATAGATATTACACCCAATTTCACTACACTGCATTACACTAGTCATATTACATTTCATAGCACAACACCATACATTTCTTTACATTATTTTACATCTCAGTAGATGACATTCACTCTCTGTACACTAAATCAATTTAGAATGTATAGCAGCAAGGTGTGTACTGTAGGTAAAGTGTGGAGGGTTAACTTGGAGAGAAGCAGGTTATCAGCAACAGGAGGAATCCACTAACAAGCCAATGGTCGTCATCTTTCAGCCAGTTAAGAAGGAAAATTTTTCTTGCCTTGTTCAAATCATGTATCTGTTCTTGTAATGGGTAGGAATTTTGGCTTCATTAAGGACAATCAATTCAACCAAGCTGTTCTATGTCTCACTTCATTAAAATCTGGTTTTATTTTATCCAATTACAGTATTTCTAAAAATCAGTGAAGACATGGGCATTGCCTTCATTTTAGGTCGCAATTCAATTAACTTTCTAGTTCTATGTATTAATGGATAGGCTGGCTTCATTTCTCTAATTTATAATTCAATCAACTGGGTGCTATTTGGTTGGAAAGATATAATTTTTCATTCAAGTAGATATTTATATTTTAATTCAATCAACAGCTTCTCATTGGTTGGCAGGATATAATTTTTCATTGAATGACTTAGTTCACGGTTCAATTTAGGTAGGGAGTTATGGTTTTCACTTGAGCCAGATCTTAACTCACTTAACTAGCCTGATGGAATTCTATTGTTTGACAGGTTCCTCAGACAGAGAGAAGAATTCTGTGTCGTCGAGGATGGGTTCATCTCCCACATAATCTGGAGTGCCAGCATTGCTACAGGCCAAACATTCACACTCTGCTATATTGTCATACACAGGGCTGAAGGTCACGCCTGAATCACACTTCAGCATCACACGAATCTTCTCAAATCTTGATGGCTTACAACAGAAGCAGGTGGACACGTGCTTGGCATGTCGACCTGGAGGACCAAGAAACAGGACATGAGATATCAGTTTTCTGGAATAATTAAGGTAAGTTTATCAGTAACCAGCCATTTCAAGTACTGTACTGTATTACAGTACTTAGTTATCTGGGGAAAATTTAGTGTTGTGTAGGTCTTTGTGATTCAGTTTTGTCATTAGATAATGTAATGTGCTTAATACCTTCTGATGTAATTATGTGAGTAGCTGCTTGAAGTAAATTAGAAGAGGCTGTTTACCCTACTTATTAGAAAGTTTTCCCACTAATGAACACTGGGCAACTGTCAGATACTAACATGAATCACCTCTATGTTGGAGATATTATTGTCTGTGACTGTACACATTAAGGCTATGCCACTATAAATAATTTTACAGTTGTACCAGGACACATAGTTGGGGTACTCACTCTTGCCTTGGAACTCTGTGAATGACTCACAGTGCCCAGAACACTGTCTGAAGTTGGGCACAGGGTCAGGGTTCTTACAAGTGCCTACACGCCATGTTGATAGTTGGAAGAGTCCCACTGTCTCTGGGGGTGGCACCAACTTAGGCTGGCAGTCCCCTGGAGAGAAGAGTTACACATACAGATGTCAGTTCTTATCACACGGATTTATAGCTATAATCTGTTTTTATTACTGAAAAATTAAAGCTACAAACACCAGTTCTTTATCATTTAGAAGTTATAACTATAGACACAAAGATACAGTGGTGTAGGCCTACTGTACACCAGTTATTCTCCTCATTGCTTTAAAATTCCCCACCCTAAAATAATCATGTCTTGTTATGGACAGGAATTCTTTTTATATTTTTGATGTTCTATGTTGTGGGTAGTAATGGCAAATAGAAAATTTTATGTAGTGGGCAGGTTGGTGATTACAATTCCATTGTGATTTAGTGGTACATGTATAATTATGGGCCAGTTGTTTGGCCTTTGGATGATATTGTCCAGTCTACTCACTCTTGGGTGAGACAGTGACATTACACAGCTGACAGCATCCAAGCTCATCCATGTACCGCTCTTCAGGGGGACACTCAGGGTGGAAGTAAGGACACTCGCGCTTGACAGCCATGGTCACAAACACGTCGTCACGAAGCTCACAGCTGAACTCATAGCAGATGTCATCCTCTTTCTGCCAGCGTTCCCCGATGGGATAGATGATGCCATTGTCAACACAGTGAGTCTTGACACACTTACCACAGCACTCATTACTGCAAAATGATTAGGTATGATAATAATAATGTGACTAATACATTATAATTATTATGTGGTTGATTTGGGGTAACTGGCCTCATTCAATTTAACTCTAGAACATTGGAATGTTTTCTCATACTTACACTACTCAGTTATGCTACTCTTGATAATTGCCCCCACTGAAGTTAGTGCAAGATAACTTTATAGTAAAAAGTTATGGAAATGCATTGTTGCATCATATAATTACTGTACAGTATGTAGTTCAGAAATAGCACATCTGTGGTTGGATAATTTTATTGTAGATAGATATTACGTATTATTAGTACTTGCCACCTATTAGGCAGGACCCTGTACACGTTTCACATGTTACTTTGTTTGATTTAGGAATGTTATCTTTGAAACTGCTACTAATATCAGTTAAAAGGAAAAACAAAATGCTGAAAATGTATTCTAAGGTATTCTTGCAAAAAAAAAAAAAAACTTACCCAACTCCAATGAAATAATATAAGCAAATGTCAGGAGTGCAAGTGGTTCAAAATAACTAAAAGAAGGAAAGTATTGTCTGTAACTGTGTGTACCTTTCTCGACCTGCTGGCACATAGGACGATCCTTGGTCACACTGCATGTCACAGGTTGTCTCTCTCTCCCTCCTCGTCACATTACCATCCTCTCCTGTGCGGCAACTAATGGTGGTACAAGTATCCTGGGGGTCTTGGATACTCTCTCCGGCCTATGGAATTTACAATGTGAAAACTTTACAGCATGAAGGTAGGAAAATGTAGTTACAAACATTATAATTACAGTACATATATAGTTCAGAAATAAATGGCTGGGTGAAATGGGGTTGAATAATTAATTTGTTGATAGACATTATGTATTATTAGTACACATCTCTGAGCTTTGAAATTACTGTATTATAATATTATGATTCACACATATTTAACACCAATTAGGTATGACCTTCTACACGTTTCACGTACAGTATGTTGTTTGATTTGGGATAGTTATATTTAATACAAAATTTACACTACAGTAATCAATATTAAATCTGTCATCATTACATTGAGGCAAGAATATGGTCCAGCCCTTTCGTGGATTATTCAGAGGAGTGATTCCAAAATTTATTAGGTGAGTGGACCAAAATTCCAGTTACTGCATGGTTTCATAATCTCATGGATCTCTGGATCTTGTCTAAAATAAATAAAACGGTTTTGTATCAGCCAAAGTAAAATATGGTAATTAACTACAAAAGTTCATCACCAAACTGTACTGATTTTTGTGTGATTTAACCCTCAGCATATATACTACCTACCGAGATGGTGATGTTATCAAGGAGGCAAGCAGTGCGTGTGTATGTGGGGCAGCATTGGTCTGGGGTGGTGGTGGTTTCAAAAGAGTACAGCTGCACCTCCTCATCAGATGGAGCTGAACACTGAACCTCAACTGCCTGTACCTGAATCTGGTTCTGACAAGGGAGAAGAGAGAAAAGGTAAGACTCATATACAAGGAGAAATATATTAGTATACAGTAGTACTGTATATGAATTATTATAGTTGTGAGAAAGGTTGATACACACATCCACATACAACTGTCTGCAATGAAAGCAATACACATTTATTTAGGTGGTTGCAATTTAAGCCAACTTTAAAATAGTCCAGTGTTTTTTTGTTGCTTTAGTTATACGAGTAGAAATCATGACAAAGGATATTCATCTATTAACCAATCATAATTTCTTTTACAAAGTCTTTCACAGTAAGTAGTGTGGATTTTGATTATGAAATCATGAAGTATATTCCTCAGCAACTGAAGATAACTGAAAGTTGTGAATGATTCATATTGACAAGTATGTTGTGTGGGTGGAAGGTAAAGACAGGATAAAGCTTCGAGTTATTTATTTCTCTTACGTTTCGGACTACACAGAGTCCATCTTCAGAGAGAAATTTTTCTCTGAAGATGGACTCTGTGTAGTCCGAAACGTAAGAGAAATAAATAACTCGAAGCTCTATCCTGTGTTTACCTTCCACCCACACAACATAACTGAAAGTGTTTCTCAAGTGGTAAAATAGAAAGCCTACAACTCATCCCTTGTGTTAAGCAGTACCTTGGGTATAACACTTTACTTTTTACTGACAACCACCACAAATACAGTTATAAAGTATTACTTCTTAATTATTGAGTGACTTGTTATAATGTAACTACTTCAGTTCATATGCAGACAATCATATATCTAAATAATTTAGTCTACATATTTGACAGTAGAAAACAAGGTGACTAACCCTCCTCCACATAGCAGTGATAACTAATTTTCTAACTTAAATGCTTGAAAAATTGAGCACATTTTATATTTTCAGTTTACAATGCTAAATCTCTGAAAGTGTATTGCTACAGTATGTTATCATTATGGTTTCAGTCTTATAATATAAACTGCAAATCTAATATTCTATAAGGTATAGTAAGATGATGTAAGCTATTGATTTCCTCCAAAATAAGCCACAATTCATCTAAACTCTGGCAGTCTGTTTTGGATGAACAGTTTTCTATAATTGGCAGCATATAATTTTCCTTTAGTCTAACCTTTTTCACTCTGTTACTCGTTAATTCCAGAAGTGTTTACCTCTAATAATAGATATTATCCAGTAGTAGTCAGAGAAAATGGTAATAAGGTCATGAGTTATTGATTGTAGGTCAACTTACCTTGTTATCTCTTGAACAGGTGTAAGTAGTACATTGATCATCAGACATCCAGGTCTCACCCACTGCCTTCACCTCTCCCTCCACCACACATGCCACCTAACAAATGCAGTGATAAGTTAGTAAAAGAGGAAAACATGAAATTATGCCTGAGTAAACACACTGGCAAATAAATACTTTAATTGAAATATTTAACAATTCCAATAACTGATTAATGACCACACAGCATCTCTCTTAGATACCATGAACAAAACCACCAACCAACCTGTGTGTACTAGACCCAACTCTCACCTGGACACACTGACCACAACACTGCTGGGGGTAAAGGGACGATGGTTCATACTCCCATCCAGTCGGACATTCCTCGTCACAGGAGAAGACCTTTTCCCGTTTCTCCACGTGTTTGTCAGAAGATCTCACACACTCCACACTCCGGCACCCATTGAAGGGATCTTCCAGTGTTTCACCCACCTGTTGGAATTGTTAAAGGTAATGGAAAACTTTCTGATTAGCTAGTATTCTCCCTTTTATCAATATTATTATTATTTGAAAATGACCATCACCATGAGTTGATAGGCATAAATCTCTGGATATTGCAGCACAAATCTCACCTCGATTTCTTCAAAATCATCAATACAAGCAGTTCTGATGATTTCTGGACAGCAGATGCCGGGCACCTGGGAACTCTCCAGCCTATATTGTCCATGGTCTGGATGATTGGAGAGGAGTGGACAAGTCTGTTGGGAGCACTGTGCAGCATTGTTGTTGTTGTCTTCACTTTTGTCACTAACACATAAGCACGTGTGACACAGCCCATCCTCCCAGGTTTCATTCACCTGGTTGAAGAAAGCACAGATTAAAAGACTGAGAAAACATGATTATAATGCAAGCATAACAGTTATGTTCATATACCATTAAGGAATGACAGAACAGCAACGATTGTAGGAAGAACAAGGAAAGTTGAAGAGTGGAACTAATTGAGTTGAGATGGATAGATTCATGCTCTAATAGAAAGACAATTATGTGAATTAGATAGAGAAAAAGTTTCTGTAAGGCAACAAGAAAAGTAAATTCAAAGATAACCTACACTGTAGAGTTTCTTGACGGGTGCATCTGCAGGGGGGAGAGGCTGCTCAAACCCATCAGTGTCAATGGAATACTTGTGTTCGTAGATACATGCATCAGTTGGTGGCACTGTGGAGAAGTGGAAGTGACACTATATCTATATGATACCATGGAATTACAGTAATAGATATACATAGTTATTGAAGTTTATAATTATGGATAGAGATATATGTGGCTTGTTATTCTAAACAGTACCACAGTATTTTATTTATAATTATAATGCTGGTGACTTCATAACAAAAATTATTAAGTCAAGAGTATATAATTAGTCTATACTCAATGGCTCATTTATTTCACATTACTGTATTGTGTATAATGCAAAACTGTTGAGTTCTTGACAGATCTGTAAGAAGAATAAACAAACTCACTCCCAGTTCACAAAGAAAAAACTGACTCACCACAATGTGTCTCTGGGCAGCACTCATTAGAGCGTAGTGGCTGCTGCTCCAGGGTGTAGTAGAGTGGACAGGACACTTCAGGACATTCTCCAGTGCAGGATGCTGTATATCTCTCACAACACCCATTACTGGCCAGGTCCCACTTCTCACCTAGAATACAGTTCAACAAAGAGAGTCAGAAAGGTAAGATTATGCGACTTCTGTTTTGCTATACCGTACTTATATGATCTACTTGATATATACTATACATACAGTAATGCTGATCATAACACTCACTGCTATCCAGGATCTGCTTTCCCCTGCAGTACAAGAGCAAATGTCAAGAGAGTGCTAAGGCTCTTCTAATATATTTCATTACTATTGTTATGTAGCTATCAGAAGCAGCTAGATGATCCATTGTACTATAGATGCCTGTCCAGGATGTAACACAGCTCCCCACTCTATTAAACACTATAAGGAAGACTGCAATGTACACAACATACAGTACACTCTCTAGGGACACTGGGAAAGCCCGGTTCAAGCCTTGGCCTTAATCTGGAGCTTGGGGCTGCTCGGCCAGATAGCTTGAGGAACTTCAACAACAATTGTTATGTAGGAAAAGTAACTTAGGGTACCTGCACACCTGCAACAGACTATGTACACAAACATAATAAATTAAACATTATCACCTGCATAAAATGTCACAGAACTGGCCTAAGTTTTGTTACTCACCAGGCTTGAGTTGGCGTTCAGCAGGTATGACTGGCTCAGGGCAGTCTTCAGACTCAAGGCAGACACAGGCATACTGAGGGCACACTCCAATGGCCTTAATGAGCTTGTGGTGTTGCCCGTAGCTACAGGTGTCCACTGGTTTGGCGACCTTATCAGAGCACACAGGATCATCCAACTGACACTTTTTCCTCTGACCACAACAATCATCCCCTGTGTCTGGTACCTGGTGGTAGGAAGGGAAAAGTATTAGGGGAAGCAGTTTTATTATTATCAAATTGTATATTTCCAGGAGTTAGTCAATCTTGTAATATCCAGTCTTCATTTTATCTTTGATTATGGACAAGGATAATGTAGTTAGAGGCTTGCATGTGGTTATAATTAAAAAAGACTTTCAAGAAGTTATATACCAGTTGGTCTTAACAAGACTCGCCCTTAGCAAGAACAGGAATGATGTACTGTAGTTAGGAACTGGGTTATTTGAAAAAATCAACATGAAAGAATACTTGGATCTATGCATCATATTTATTATTAATAAAGAAATTGCTTAAGTCTTACACAACAGGAGATTTTACAGTGGCATTATTTATTATCTGATGTTAGTCCTAGTATAGATTCTCTGAAATTTTTAAGGTGCCTATGGAATGACTGAAGCATATTTTTCAGAACCTGAATTTTTATGAAAGTTAAGTATTATAAGATCAAAACAACATTTTATTTCTTGAATGAGAAGTCCCAAACCAATTTTCTAACCTTGACAATTTTGTATCCTTCATCACAGATAGGGTCTGCAGGACAGGTTCGGGTACTACAGGTGCTGCTGCCCCATTCTGTACACTGACAGGTGGTGCATGGGTTGGTCTGCCACACATCTCCAAACCGATGATCCTCATCATCACAAGTCTGGCAGGCAGTCTCATTGACACACTGACCCTCATCCAGTACCTGTGGTAATAGTCCACTTCATTATCAGTTCTATTTTCTTAATTAAATTTTTAAGAGTGGGGACTCCAGGTTCAACAAAGAAAGATTAAAGAAATTGAAAGGGTTCACTCTAACTAAAGTCACAAACTGCCAGTGAAATGGGTCATACATTTTGTCTTTCAAGTCCACCACTATTAAATGAGTTCTTTACTGCATTCAGCAGTCAAATAAAAATGTAATACTCTAGGTAAAACTGAAAGTAGTCCCCTCCAAAAACTTCATCACTCTTCTTGCCCTTCAAATAGACAAGTGTAAATTTGAATGTAAACTATTTCTCTCATATGGATAAAACTCAGGTACAGTACTGTACAGTATATGTAAATCTGCAAATGCAGCTTTTGTGTGATAAGATAATTTGAGCCTTTTCATTTTCAGATACAGGAATGGGTAAGGGTGGAACAGACATTATGAAGACAACTGTACACCCACTCAAAATAATATTCTGCACCTTTGTGGTCATTCCCTGTATGACACATTGAACAAAATAAATTGCCCATTACCTGAAGGAATGCTCATCATTTATATACCGTACCTGATAATATCACTGAAAAAGCTTGATTAGCCCAATATGACACAATACAGTGTTTGATACAAAATGTCCAAACAATTGAAAGAATATGACTCGACAGCAAGTTGCAAAAGTTGAAAGTCCTATATTACCTCATACCTGGAGGAAGCATGGAAATGTAGTACTTATCAATCTTGCTGAGAAAATAAGTACAGTATATAATATGAAAATAAAAACTGACTACATTAAGGAGAAGACTGTATACAAGAAAAGTCCTGACAGGCAAAGTGGTTCTAATTGTCTCTGGAGCCATCGTACAGTACTATCATTATCATCATACCCCATTTTCCCTTTTTTCATGGGTTGGGGTATGAAGCTGTCATACTCAATGATTAATTACATATCTATGACCTTTTGAAAATTATACCAGATAGACAGTCTTACCATGCCTGGGGGACAGAAGCAGCCATCCACAGGGGAGAGAGGACAGGATTGGGGGTCGAGTTTGAGCTGTTCATAGTTGTCACAGGTGCTGACACAACCTGGCCCACAGGCTTGGTACTCCTGGCCTGTGTGGGGATACCAGAGTTACAGTAATCCTTGTTTATGTATTGGTGTTAATGACATGAAGTGTGCAATGTGTAGAAAAATCCATTCATAAAACGGTCAGTCCACGGGATTATAGAGGTTTTATGGCAAATTATTTACCCGTACTGTACTTGTAATTGAAAGTACAGTACTGTAATAAAAAATAACAAAGGGAGGAATAAGAAATGGATGCAAAGAGGATGGAGATAAGATGGGTAAACAACAAACTTCAAAGACAAAGAACGAGCCAAAACTTTCAACAACAAGCACAGGTAACAAATGTAAACCAACTTAACCTCCTATTTATAAAAAAAAAAAAAAATTGCACTACAAACTTGAATAAGCAATTTGTACACCACACTCTAATAATAATTTTACTTAAGCTACAAAATTAAATTTAAAAAAAAAGTCAAGGAAGAAACTTTTATAATAAACTTAACATTTCAATTCTTATTTATCTTCAACTTTTCCTGCTCTCACACAGAAAATTGAATATCTTATAAAAGGTGTTCATTCTCACCTCCATTGCATGTCTTAGGGCAAAGGTCGTCAGATCGCCAGTCCAAGCAGATGTCCAGGTCAGCACAACGTCTAGCATAGGCTTCCAAACTGTGACAAGCTGCAACCTTAGGCTCCCGACTGCCACACCAAGCGTCCAGTTGGCAGGCCGACACATACGCCACAGGGTCCTCCACGGGGTGACACTGTGACAGACAGAGGAGGAGAACATCAGGTAACATGCAATACACAATGAAATAGTCACAGATGAGTCAGGCTATTATGATTAATATGGTACATGATTATGATAACAAATTACATATACCATATAAAAATATATCACCAAATATCCTTCCATAAATTACGGAAACAAATATAATACACATTTCTCTACAAGTAAAAGGTCATTATAAAGAGAGAAGAAATATATGGTTAGAGACATCAAAAACTTGAATGACTTTGTATCTGTGGCTAGAGAACTGCAGGGAGAGAGTACTGTACTGTATATAAGAAGTACTGGTGGTGGAAGGGAGGAACTATACCTTGCCAAACTTCTCTTCATCCATAATGATGAGGCAGGGGTCTTGGTCTGGTGGGATGGGTATACACACAAGTGACTCCTTGTCCAGCACCTTGCATGACTCCTGTAACTCTCCTTCCCTCAGCCATGTCCGACCAAAGGTGTCTGAGCTCTCTGTCACCCCTGAGGATCTGGTCTGGAAATCATCGTCTGGGTCGTAGTTGCAGTTTCCTGGAAAAATTAGGCCAAATTTTGTATTAATTTTATATAATTTTCCTTTTTTTATTATATTTTTTCTGTCCCCAACCGAAGCTACAGATTATCACACGCACACACACACATACATACATACATGCAGACACCATTGTCAACATCATCATCAATACCCAATTTCCCTTTTTTTCAAAGGGTGGGGAGACTCTAGCACCAGTGCAGGACTCCTGACAGGCAAGAGGTCTAGCTCTGAGGCTATTTCAGTCTTTGGTGGAGTAATTGTTAGAGAGTGTGGTCCCCAACTCTCACTTCATCCCTTATATCATAGGGGATACAAGGGGCTGACTGTACCATCACAAGAATGGTGGACGATGGGGATGTCACTTCTCTATACCAGACACTATTATACTCTATGTAAATGGCAGAACACACAAACATGCACCACAATTTGCAAACTTCTATCCTGTTGCAAAAGAGTGTAAATGAAATCTCAAGATTAACATTAAACATACCAAGATATACATGCAGAGTTGCCAATGTAAATTATACAACTTCTCTTGCAGATTAAATATTTCATATTATTATACAGGACTGTGTATCTATAGGTCTTAAATATAATACAAATACATTTAACAATTTTCATTCATCACAGGACAACTAACTTATTTAGTCTATATGACAACACACACACATTTACTGTAGTAACAAAAGCATGGGAAAACACTGGAGTCTTCCATGAGAAATTGAGTTTAGAATGAAGAGGGGGACAAATGTACAAAATTGGGATATAGCGAGGATTTATTGCAAGAATATCATTAATACTCAGAGAACAGTATGATGCAAACATACCACAGAGTCCCTCAGTCTTGTTGAAATAGCGGCGTGATGGAAGGCGAACAGAGAAGCCATGGTTGTCCAAGAAGAAGATCACCTCAAGCTGGATCTCTGTCACAGCAGCCATCACCTACCATAAGCAGCAATGAGTCATCCCAATCAACAAAATTATTATTACCGTTATCAGTTTAACCGATAAGTAAAGTATTGTGCAGTCTAATTTCTAGTACAGTACAGTAATTAAAACCAACTGATATATCAAGTTAAAGTCATGGATACAGCTTCAGGAAGTTACAGCAAAGCAATAAAATAAATAAATGGCTTCAGAGCATGTAAGAGGTAATACAACTTTTTTTTCCCCTCATGGAGTAAGGAATTCCAAGTTCAAAAAGAGATAAATTAATGGATTGAGAAGGAAAGAGTGGACTGCCTAGTGAAATGGTCAACACTAATATTCATTCCTCCTTATGAGTCTAAGAATTCTCAGTTCTACCCACAAGTCCCATGTGTATGATATTGAAAAATTAAAGTGCTACAGTGAATTATAAGTACTGTACAGTAATGGCACCAGCTGTATCTCAATGGGGTTGACATTTACAATCTCAAAAGGCTCAAATTACAGTTACTCATAATTTTTTTATTTATTATAGTACGGTATTCAATAAGTTGTGTGACTCTTCTAATTTGAGGAGAAAGAGAAAGAAACTGAGAAAGTTAGTGTACCTGTGATGCGTCGGGTTGCTCGAGGGCAAGCCAGGTGTCACGGTGAGGGAAAGTGTCCACAACACCACCGTCCACTTTGATTCCCACTTCACCTGTTGGTAGTGCCTCCATAACCACTTCATGATTGTTGTAGAGGATAGTCACTGCATCAGTACACACTGTCACTGGCTCCATGGAACACTGCTTGTTGCGAGTAATTACCTGGAAGAGGAAGTGCACACAACCATTTATACTCCTATAATTTTCCTCACCTAATATGAATACAGTAGGTTCATTCTGATTTCCTGATATATTACTCCTGCTTAGAACCCTTCACCCCAAATACTTCTCACCCTCATTTCATCTCTTTGTTTTGCATCTCATTTAAACCTCTTTGGCAACTTAAAATCCTACCGAAGCCCCTAAATATCCCCTCCTCACCCTTCACCCTACCTGTACCCTTAAGTAATTCACACTGAACCTCACCTGGAACTCATGCTGTCCTCTGGGGTCCTTGTCTCTGGCGGCAACATAGGAACATTCCCCGTTGAAGGTGTAGTTGCAGCGGTCAAAGGTGGTGTAGTGAGGGTCTCCGTACCCCTCACACACACAGTCACGACACAGTTCTGGAGCCACACAGCGGTCACCCTTGCGAACTAACCCTGGTGAGCAGAAGCAGCCTGAGGTGCACGAGCCAGATTCTTCCAAGCATCGGGTACCCTCATCGGAGTGAAGTGTCTCACATCGCTGCTCACAGTGGGCCCGGTAACAGTCCTGGTACACTTCACCTGGGCCACACTCCTCATCTGGGAAGAGTAAGAGACTCATAATGATCATTGCTGTTCATCATTTGTATTGCTTTTGTAAGAACAATGAAAAAGATTATCATACAATGAAAATGACATAATCCCATCATCTATATTGGTTTTGTAAGAACAATAATGAAATGACATCACTGTACATAAACTATCATTATTATAAAATGAAAATGCCATACAAGGTGATCCCAGACATTTTCATCCTCAATACCCTCACTCACTGTACAGAACATATCTTATAATCCATTTTGTCTGGTCTTAGTCTCCAAAACATGCATACAAACACATGCTCACACTGTCATTCTCTCCACACACATACAGATATACAAGAATCACCCCAGTGACTTACAGCACTTGGTAGCAATGCGCCAGTCAGAGATGTGAGCTTCAGAGTTGTGTTCCAGACAGCGGGAGACATAGCGAGTGAGAGCTTGACACCGGCATTTTTCTACCCCCTCCTCTGTCTTCTCTTCTCCCGCCTCCAATAGACATGTGCACATAGTGTTGACACAGCTCTTCATGAAGGATTCTGGCACAACTGAGCTATGACACTCAGTGAAGGGCTCAGATCTGGATGTGGATGGGGACTTGATGTTTACAGTTTGTTCACATTTGGTGATTATATGAACAGTTCTTCCATAAAGTCACAGTAATTATTCATCATAAAAAAGGCACCTTCTTAGTATAATTTTAATCATTCAAAGTTCACCTCACAGTAATGCCTAAATACATGTATAATAATAAAAATTTCTATTCATCACCAGAGAGCAAGTATTACAGTAACGTACAGTAGAAATTTTAAAAATACTTATACGGTACTGTAATATAATGTATAAGTAATGTAAATACTGTACATAAAAAAGGTATTGTTATTTCACAAAATATCCTCTTTCATCAATAACACTCACTGTATTCGGTTGCAGAACTCGAAGGCCTGGCTGACCATATTGACTGGGCACTTGGGCTGTGGCTTGCAAACATCTCCATCAAGTGTCCAGGCCTCACCAAACTCACTAACAGAGTTTGCCAGTGAGCCATCAGGCTTGGTGCGCTCATTGGATACAGTTTCTTCACTCATATGGAATCCACACAGACCTTCCACTGTGGTCCCTGGCATTGGCTCCACCTGAAGAATGATATCAGGGCCAAAGGATTAGATTCTGCATATTTAGGTACCGGGATATTCTTTTGATCTTTGTACTCTCAGATATCAAGCAGCTGCTAACAAACCAAAAGGTTCTCTCAAGGAATTCTCAGGAGTATGGTTGCATAATTATGATGTTCTCTCAGTTATGTAAAGAACATTGGGTAATGAAGATGAACATAACTGTATTTTCTGTTTTCAGTGGGATGTATGTGTCTGGGATAAGAAGGGAAAGAGGTTTAAAATATTCTGTGCATGTATCAGTCTAAAACTGGAGGATGACTAAAGCAATGTCTAGTTAAGAACTCATAGGAGGTGACATTCCCTCCTTCTATGTGTCTGGCTAGATGTACTAAAATGTAACAACATACAATAAAATGTAAATACTGTACAGTTTATCACATAAACTCTCATTTTCCCTCTTTGTGAGCAAAGTAATCAGGTACTTACAGTAATGTTGACGTCCATCAGAGTGTTCCATTGCACGGTGAAGGGATGAACAGTTGAGTCAAAATAGATGGAGTTACTCACACGAGAGATGGTAAAGGTGTTTGTGGTCTTACCAATATGTTGAGCCTGTGGTTTCAAAGTAAGAACATGTAAACTATGAAGGTTATTAACTTAAATCTAATGTTTCACATCTGTCAATGTTATATATAAAGCAACCAAGCTTAAATAAATTTAAAGATTGCTCCATCATTCTTTAACTTTCTTATTCTCTTTAAGACAAAACTAAACTTATGGTAAAACAAAACTAGTCACTATTCATATTGATCTCCATCAACACATCCTTCTAATTCATCAGTAATTATCTCTTCCCTACTGAGCCAGCCAATTCAATAACCTTCCTATTAAATTATAATTATCCTAAATACAATAATATTACAATATTATCACAGCTCGGGCAAGGTAATGATGAGGACTGGTAAAATAAATCTATAAATTTCCCCTTGGATATTGGGATTTTTTGACATGTTGAATCATCTTGTACTGTAGTCCAAGACAATTATTTAATGTGATATAATTTATTTATGGGTTACCAGGAATGGTTTAATTCTTTTATTGTAGGGAGTAATTTCCTTCAACAAGTAGTCATCACCTGGACCATGTCTTTTCTTGTAAAGTATACACTTTACTTTCTACATTAAAACTTTCTTCCTGACCTGATTGACAGAGTAAGTATGGTTATTCCAGACTACAGTCAAGTCTGGCTTCAGGAGCAGCTGTTTTTCTTCCATGGTGATGTTGAGGTACCGTCCACACTTCTCTGCATGGGTACAGTTGCCATGGACTGCCAAAGAGGACATACCAACCCTGATGTTAGTGTGCTTGAGGAAATAAACAAATGAGTGCTAAAGGATGAGTGAGGGGCAACGAGGTATGAGACATTAAACATTTTAAAAAGTTAAATCAAATATTGTATAATTATTTTAATCCAAGAGGATGGAGTTACCATTAGTGGAAGTAATGTAGAAAAGTGGTGTAGAAAAAAAGCATTCTGATTGTTCATGGGAAGAATGGATGAGAGAGTGAATAGAGGTGGGTGATGGGTGACAGGTTGTAAGAGGGGAGGAGATTTGGAAAGCATTAGGGAGGTTGAAGGTTGGAAAGGCCTGGAGTGTATAGTTGGACACATGAATGGGTGGTACAGCCCAGGTGAAAGATACTTGTTCCATTTAAGTAACCAGTGTCTATTATCAGGTACTTGTTTTTTATTACCATCCTCAATACTGACTTCTGCCCCTGATGTCTCCTATTTGGCACTAAGGAACTTGATATTGGGAGAAATTGACCATCTTTCACTTGGGCTGTACCACCCATTCATGTGTCCAACTGTACATGGAATACCTGCAGAAATGTTCGAGTATGGGGGTTAGGAAGTGGTGGAGTGGATGTTACTTTTTTACAACTTGGCTTGGTAAAGAGGTAGTGACCTACCTGAGACGGACCAGTCGCCTGCCAACTTGTCCCTTGCCATCATGTGGTTGCACGGCTGGAGCTCAAAGTTGTTGTCAGAGAAGGTGGTAATGGTGATGCCCTCCACACGGCACTCTGATGTCATCCTACCGGGCTTATCAATGATGGGAGGAGGAGTACCACCCTTTGGTTCTGGAGGAAGGGCAAGTAAGTTAGTGTGGGTCATAGAAGTTATCATTATGGCATACAGTACTTGGGCCTGTAGTTTAAAAATATTTGAGGGCCCTTACTGGAGCTCTATGAATTCTCCAAACTACTCCAGGCAACAGATACCCTATTAGAAATACTGAAGGGTTCTGTGGCCTGGATTATTTGGAGGGTTCATAGAGCTCCAGTAAGGGCCCTCAAATTTTTTAAAACTATGGGCCTCGCTTCTAACTTCTGACCAACGTAGGCTTCATGTGTCCTAAATTATGTTACTCCGAGTCATCAGAGTAACATGTAAAAGTCGTCAGTCAATCATGTACGAGCTCTGGAGGAGTGACATAGACTAGGGATATATAGCTATAGTCTGTTCAAAACTTGTGTTCCCCTGGCCTCTTATGCTTAGATAAATAGAAATAGATAGATAGACAGATAAGAGATAGATAGAAATAGAGACAGATAGAGATAGATAGAAAGATATAGATAGAAATAGATATAGATATAAAGATATACAGTAGATAGAAATAGAGACAGATAGATAGAGGAAAACGGAACACAAGTTTTGAACAGAGTATAGTACAGTCAATTCTCATTTTACACTGGCATTATGTATGTGAAATAGTGTGTGTGTAATGAATGTATGTACTGTAAACACTTATTGTACACTATATTACACACCCAATATCTAAGTGTACTGTACAATGAGGGATTTATGTACACAGTTTCATTACACACCCAAAATACAAGTGTAAAATGAGAGTTAACTGTACTGTAGAGTAGTCCAGGAAAAAAAGCACCTTCAGTATTAAAATGACTACCCTATTCCTATAGATAATGACATATTATATCACTTCATACAAGGAAATAAAGTGAGAGAGAGAGAGAGTGAGAGTGGGAAATGGAGAAAATAATATGGCAAGCTTTTAAGTTAAATGTGAGAAAAATAAAAATATAATGAGACAAGCATGATAATGTCTAAATAATTAAGAATTCAAACATACATAACAACATAAAATTATAAGGAAAGAGTTTACAGTAAAAAAAAAAAAAAAAAAAAAAAAAAAAAAAAAAAAAAAATCTAACACCAATTGACAACTTACTGCAAGCATATACGGCACACGGATCATTAGGGTTAGTCAGGTAGAACTCTTCATTCGACTTGCAGAGCGGCACCACCATCTGATAGTATGGAAGGACATTGGTTAGGCGATCATCAGTAAGTTTATAATATTATGCTGTACTGTAGGAAATTCAAGATAAGAAGATAATGTAAATGTGAAGTATGTACAGTACTGGCATGTCATGGACTACAACACAAAAGATGTTTCAGATTATAACACATAAAAATCATCAATCACATATTTTATTTTAACACAGAACAAAATATAAAAGCTGTTCATTAATTGTTACTATTACCTACAGTACATATTTACAAGTACGAGAGACACCAAATTCCACCTGGACCTCCAGTTTAGTCTACAGATATTATGTTCATTGACTGTACTGTACTCATACATACTGGTGGGCATTCTGTAGTGACTGGAACAGGTGTGGTGGTTGGTGTAGGTGTGGTGACCTGAATGCAGGTGTACTGAGGGCAGGTGGTCACTTCCACAGATTGGATATACATGGTTTGTAGGTCTGGTGGACACTGAACAGGTGGGCACAGTGTTGTTGCAGGTAAAGGCACACACTCAAACTGTAGGTATAGACAAAATGGGACAACTTTACAATCCATTAGAGTGTCAGGGTTTCACTTTAGTTAAATACAAAACAATAGTCTGAAGGTACCTGATGATAAGGGTAAAGATGATAGCATGATACTAATGCAAGATTTATTAACAAAATTAGTTTGTTACCTTAGTACTGTACTGTTGTTGTACTCAGCCATAATATAATTATGTGGAGTTAAAAAAAAAAAAAAAAAAAAAAACAGGGAGTTAAAAGTTTAATAAGTTTCCACTTCTGGGTGTACTTATGAATCCACTGAAGAGCTTTAACAACTGGATGTCAACAGAGCTTCCCTCCCAGAAGAAAAATATCAGCAGGGATTGTTTTATGGGCTACTCTGGACCTACATACCTCAGGGCATAAGTCGAGCAACACCTTGGAGTCAGCAAAGAAGATTTCATAGCCGGCAGGGCACTGTGGTGGAGGACAGGACTCTGTGGGGGGGCCCTCTGTCACACATTCATATTGGATGCAAAAGTCGGTACCCTGGGACTCCTGCTCTGAGAACTCCTGGACGAGGTAGTCAATGTAGTCATCCTCCTTGACTTTGTAGCCTGGTGGGCAGGTGGGATCATCACAAGGTGTCGGCTCCGTGGTGGTGGGTGGAGCACACTCATAGGACGGGCACACCTCTCCACCCTGTCCATTGTCAGGTAAGTAAATTAGTTACCAGTAGCATGGTGGCAACAAGGGAAAGCATGGAAAGTCAAAGGCTGACTATGAAAGTGTATGAGGGTGAGTTAGTGAGGAAAATAATGACAGATACCACAGAGATGCTCAGGTGAAAGGATGGAGCACTGATACAAGATAAAATGGTTACTTCATTGCCACTTCAACAACTTGGTGGGGCTGATTGATTTTGTGGTGGGTGAGGTATTCACACAGGGGGAATATTTTTCTTTGTTGTGGCTAATATCACAAAGAGGTAAAAGCATCCATGAATAACTACCAGATCACTGTATTGTACTGTCTCCACCATCACAGTAATAAACTGTTTATGATATACAGTAGTTAGAGTATTCATAAGCAGCATTTATTCTTTATTTTCTCCACCAATATAAACAGCCATAAGAATTCACTTCATCTGTAGTGTATGGTCTCCTTAATCTGCTTACCTTCTTAGGTACAACAACGATGGTGTAGGCCGGGGGACAAAGGGGCATTTCACAGGGTACAGGTGTGGTGATGACTGGAGACTCACACTTCACTGAGGGGCACGGACCCTTGCTGGCATGGAGCTTGATCTGCCAGTGGTCCGGGCAGTAAGGTGTTGGGCAGGCCTCAGGTATGGCTGCAATGACCAGGACAAGTAAGCACAGTCAAGTAGTGTTAGATTATTAGTTGCAGTTGCTAAGCAATCAGTCACTCACAGTCAGTACCTATCAATTAGTAATATTAAATAACAAAAATATATTTTATTCAGGTATTACCTATAAATCAATGTTACTCTATTTCAGTCAATTGATGTCAGTAAAAGTCAGCGAATCAGTATTGTTAATATATATCAGTATACTGTATTAAGTCAAGCATAAATATATATAAATTTCAATGAAGCAACATCAGTTACTTATTATGCAATCAAACACTTATTTGCAATCCATTTCATTCAATCAATAGCAATCACTATCAATAAATTTCAAGTAACTTCAGTCAGTCAGACTCAGTCAATCACCTTCAGTCAATTAATTTCAGACAATCAGTCACTATCAATCACAGTATTATTATATTTCATATAATCATTATCAGTAAAATATCAGTCGAGCACTATTTGAGAATCAATATCAAGTGAACATTGTGTTAGTCAAATAGGTATGGTGGTATAGACGCTATAATCCCACTGACTCAATATTGTGGTATAAGAAGCCAGAACCTTAGTAGGTAAACCTCAAGTGGTGGTACAGGTATATATTACTTTCATTATATATACACTTTCATTACCATGATGTGATGGACTGTTAATTATAACAACATTTCACTAAACCTGTGTATTGGTAGATACCAGAATCTCATTAGTCTAGTGTGGTGATATGGGCAGTAGAATCTTGTTTACCCAGTGTGAAGGTGTACAGTAGATGACAAAAACTTTGCTAACCTGGAGTGGTGGTAGGACAACCAACTTCATCATCAGGGCACTGTTCCACTCCATCACACCAGTTCTCATCAGCAAGGCAGTAGTTGTTAGTGGGGCAGAGTAGAGTTCCTTCAGGGCAAGGCTTACAAACACATCCACAAGTGAGAGTCAACACGGCCTGTTCATCCTGGAGGTAAAGTAAATATCATCAGTAATAGCAATGTATTTTTACTGTATGTGTTAAAAACCTATATCTGTTTAAGCCTTCCTATTCATTATTAGCATCTATCAATGTCTATCTATTAATATCATAATGTACAGTATATCTGTCAACCTACAATTCATTATATCCATATTTTCTGAACTCACAATCAATTTTCAAAAATGTATCAAAGGGTCATATACAAGAAAACCCACCTCCCTATTAAAAGTGTCCCTAGTGTCTAAAGGTTATTAACTATTCCAATTAACCCATTAATAAAAGCTTATTTCTAGTTGGATTCACACTAAATAAATTACTTAAACTGCCACAAGAACATCTCCAATGTAAGAGTAGACTCACCTCATTATCACAGGGTGGACACTCCTTCTCAGCACACCGAGTCTCTCCGTCCATCAGACATTCACACTCTGTACATTCCCTTGTCTCAAATACAGAACCAAATTCATACCTGTGGGAAAAATTCTTCAGTTACCAAACATTTGTTATTTAACATTGTGTTGGTTATAATGATAGAATTCCTGGTGTGTAATAATCATGATTACTGTACTATATGTCAGCTGTGGGACAATAGGAGAAGGTACAAGAAAAACCTCAGAGTATTTGCTCTGATATATAAGGAGCATTATATTCATTACCAAGGTATAGTAATTACAATCCCACACAAGATACTATTTAAAGCAACTTTACAGACAGTCAAATAAATTATGTCATCAATTTCTAGGTTTCATTAAAGTTTTAATATCCTGATAAAAAAAAAAGCTGGTCCTGTACAAGGCATTGCAGTGAGACATCTTACTTGTTTCCATCTTTGTAGCAGGGACAGTCCAGCTCTTTGATGCAGTTCTCCCCATCAAACAGCTCCCCACGGCCACAAGGGAAACAGAAGTCATAGAGGTTCTCAGGCAGACCAGGACAAGGTGCACAGTAGGATGGTGGTGGGGCTGTACTGACTTCAGGAGGTGCTGGGGTTGTGGTCACCTCAGCTGTTCAATAAGGTTACCAACTCACCATTATCATCATTATTATTAATATTATTGTTATTATATTATTATTATTATTATTATTATTATTATATTCATTGTCTTCATAATCATCATCATAATTATTAAATCACTTAAAAATTTGCAATCTTACATTTTTTTTTTTGACCAGCTTAGTTTTTAAGGGAGAACAAATATACTGTACTTATTGGTTGATTGGGTGGGTGAACTTACGGTATGGGTGATAGCATCCAAGAAGCTCCACTCTAAGGGCAATATTGTCATGCCAAGTGATGGGTTGGATTTCCAGGTAGCGAGCCTCAACCAGATTGTCAAACTTGTTCTCCACCGGGGTGTCTCCGTCGTAGTTGGCCACAAACACCTGCCAAAAGCACTAGAGATATAGGGCCCGGAAAAATGTTGTGTGTGATGGTGTGGAGAGATTGGAATGAAATTATTAGTGTGAATTAAGTGAGAAATTTGGCAAGAATTCTTTTACTTGTTTTGTCTCATTTCCTGTCCATTTACTATTCATATTCTGATCTGCATCTGCCCCCCTTCCTTTTCCTGTTCTTCCTTAACCCCTATCACCTTCCTATCTTGCATCACTAGTGTTCTTTTTTGGTTCTGCCTTACCCTTCATCCTGTCCCACCCCAATTCCTGTCCTGTTCTGCCCCTTTCTGTGAACTGTTCCATCTCTCCTGCCATTCATCTTACTCACCTTGTTGCTTCCATCTTCATCAGTGAGTGTGGTCCAGGTCTTACCATCAGGAGAGTATCGGACAGTAAAGGTTTCCACCCATTGCTCTGTCACTCCTCCCCGTCCCTGGGTTACCACACCTGACAACACCCGTGGCTCCACAAGGTCAAACTGGAAATTGGGAAGAAATAAAGGTTGTACAGCAATCATTACAAGAATAATTATACAAACACAATTAATTAAAAACAGGACACATGAACATCCAGTGTAAGAGATAGGATACTTATGATTGTGAGATAGGAAAGAAATTTTCATTGTTTGTGTAATGTCACCTACTGTTTCCACAATTACCTTCAGGCGATTTGTATATCAGATATAAAAATAGCCCATCACTTTCTACATCCATAAAATATGACTACTGTACCAACCAGTACAAGCAAAAAAGCCAACTCAGGCTTGTAGTAAGAGTATCAGTGTTTGCACATGTAAGACATCAGAATTTTTTTTCCCAGAATATATTACACAAATGGCTGTGAACTGACCTTAACAAACTGGTCAGGCTTGGGCTTGGCAACCCAGGCTCCTGCAGACTGATAAGATGAAGGCTCTGTGTTGAGTCGGATATTCTGCTTGCCATAGAAGTCCTCCTGGTCGTTGTGGACAGACGACACGATAATCTGAAGGTCTGACAACTGACCATTCTCCACTCCCATTTTCTCCACACACTTTGGAGGCTCTGGGGAAGGAGAGTTGTACATGAAAGCTGGACCATGGAATTGTAACTACTAAATCTTTATTAATGGATGACAAGTTTTGTCCTTTTCCCTGGCTAGCTGCTAACCAAGCAACCATACTTGTCAAAAAAGTCTTCTGAAATCTACAAGTTAAAATCAATCTCAGTTAAATCTTTATGATAACTCTAGGAGGTGAGAGGGTTTAGGAAGTGAAGGAGTTTAAGTACTTGGGAACAGTTCTGTGTAATCATGGAAGTATGGAAGGAGAAATTAGG
This sequence comes from Petrolisthes manimaculis, assembly GCA_034508575.1. Lineage (NCBI taxonomy): Eukaryota > Metazoa > Arthropoda > Malacostraca > Decapoda > Porcellanidae > Petrolisthes > Petrolisthes manimaculis. The sequence goes on along the minus strand of JAWZYT010003581.1, from coordinate 29,703 downwards.
GAGAGAGCAGTGAGGGGTAGACAGGTCATAGGATCACTGGGGAGGATTATGAAGGGTTGAAATGTGAGTAAGGAAAGAAATGAAGAAAGGGAAATGGGGTATTATACTTATTATTATTATTATTTCATTATCATCCTATCTCTACCATTGAACATTCTCTGTGAACCTTAAGACACTCACCAGGGGTCCAGACTGGGGCGGTGGTGGGCAGACTACAGCCAATAATATCAAAGCGGAGAGCAATGGCTCGTTGCCAGCGTGAGGGCCGGAGTCTCATGTACCTCAATTCAACTGGTCGGGGGAACATCTGCTTGAGTGGCTCAGCAGGGTTGTATGGACCCTGGAGGACCTGGAGACACATCGAGATGATACACCTCAAGTCAGGACTGGCCATATTTTTTTTGGATATGTTTTACATGAAGCTAAAGCTAATACAATGACCACTCAGGGGTAGAGTCATGCATCACCCCTTTAGATACAAAGTGTGTAAAAAAGCCTCTATGGATATATATACAGTATATATATCTATATTCTTATCCATTCCCATAATTTGTCATCATATGCAAGAAAGGGCTTGAAAGGGCTTGTTATCTCAGTTTGGTTTAATACTACAGTACTGTATTTCATAAGACTGGTAAATGACCTGCAGTCTACAAAACACCAAATACATAAGCAGGGAACTGGGTAAATGAAATTGGTAATATACAGTATTAAAACTAAGGAAAGTATAGTACCGGTATCATGATAAATCAGCAATTTTTCAATATTTCACTACATTTATCTTCCTCTAAGTTGTGGTTCTGATTTCAGAACATGACAGTGTGACACTGTTCCTTGATACATACAGATACAACTACAGTAATATATAGCTATCTTGAAAATCTGTAGCTTTAGTGAGCTGGAAATTATCAGAGTGGTCTAACATACTGTATGGGCTGGCTAGTCTTAATGGGTATGCCATACCATGGGGAAGTGTGTATAATCTGAATACATATACTATATCCTGAGAGAACTGGTTATATTGAGGTCAATATAGTTAGTGCATTGTACATACTACAGTACATCCTTGGGGATACGCCTTAGTTAGAGAGGTCATAAGACCATACTGGCTATCAATAGTGGGGTCAGAAATTATTCAAGAAAATATATAAACGGCCAAGAGGTTTAGTCACACAGACCCAGCATGATCTTCTAAGGTCAGTAGGGTTTTGTGAGTAAAATGCAAGTCTGAAAAAATATATAGCATGAGTACCATAGAAATGACCTTATACAGTACATACCCTGGGTGGGCTGGTGGGATTAGAAGGGTCCTGGGTGAGGGGGGTCCAGGTAAGGGCATCACGGGAGTATTGGACATTGAGTGTAGTAACACGTTCCCTGGTGAGAGGGTTTCCAGCCACTACTACACCATACACTGGTACCACTGATCCTAAGTCCACTTCAAGGAACTGGTCATCATCATTTACTGCTGGTGACCATCCTGTGGCTGTGTTGAGGATGAAGACGATGAATAACTGGTTATTAATTTATTTATTTATTTGCTGTTTGTATGTCACTGAGAATAATAATGATGCTTACATGTTACGACTCACAGTCTGATCTTATGTGAGGTGATATGTCTGGTGGGAAATTGCAATACTGTCAACTTCACCTAGATAGAATATGGCTTTAACAGTAAAAAATTAAATAATAAATAAAAATACATTTTTCAACATTAATCTTCAGCCTCAATCAATGACACTGTAGCAGGCAGGCAACCTTTATGTTTATGTATAACATTGTTCATATTACAGGTTGACTACAAACATGCTTACTGGTAAGGCCACCAATTTCATTGTAAAGACGAGCAGAGGCTGGGCCATAGCGGGAGTTGCGGGAGGGGGTGGATGAGAAGGCCCGGTCCTCTACGTCAGCCAAAAGGTAAATGTACCTAGAAAGGTGAGGAATGTGTAGTAAATGTATATACTCCATGGACATAAATTTCATCTCTCTACGTCAAGTGCAGTACAACTGTGGCTTAGGTTTTGAACTTCCATAGAATCTATACACCCCAAACCTTCTTCACCACAATATGTTCTACACCCACAGTATACCTTGCTGTATACCCTCACTCACTTGCTGGGGTCACAGATGGATGGTGGAGTGGCTGTCTCTGGGACCAAGGTGGTGGTGGTCATAGGAGCAGGTGTGGTCTCTGTGAAGGAAGCACAGGTTGTAGTACCAATATCATGGAACTACTGCATCTTATTTGTTTATATTAAATTTTTCATAACTTCAAAAAATAAAGGACTTGCAAACTAATCATATACTTAGACATGGTTACTATTTATCATTCTATGGAATTCTAAAGCATAAAGTTCTTTCATTAAACATAAAGAACTATAGCAGTCAGTTACAATGGTGAAGTTTTTACCACAGGTACAGTAGTATCTGATCTTGTAGTCCAGGCAGACTCCACGTGGCTGCTGGGCATTGGTGCAGCGGAAGCCATAGTTGATGTCACAGCTAGTACCTTGGTCTGCCCCAGAGGTCTGTTCCGTCCCGGCCACCACACACTCGATGTCCGCTAACTGGCCCTGAAGGTAACAAAAAATCAGTCTGCTGATGATCAACTCTTGAAAAGATTACCTAGTTAGAAAGAAATAAACAACGTACAGGTACAATCTTATTTTCATACACCAGTCAATCAAATCATTCTCACTGAAAACAAACCTCAAGACAGAACTGGTAATCGTCCCTGAGTTGCTGGATGGTCTTGTACTCTGTGTCACCATCCGACTGCCAGGGCTGGACAACGTTGATCCAAGGTGACCAGGCATCACAAGGGACAAGGGTGGTAGTTGGTCCAAATGCTGCCAGAAGAGTTAGAAAGTTGTAGTGGAATAAAGGTGATGAAAATTAATATAGTTAAGGTGGCACTATAATTTTACCTTAATAAAAGTGCTCCTGCTTGCACATCTATCATGCCTTAACTAAGAAACAAAAGGATATCAAAGACATGAAAAAAATGATGACTTGAAAGTGCGACTAACTGGGGGTAGGTGGAGGAGTGGTAAGATCAGCCCCTCCACAGTCACAGTAGAAGGAGATCTCATAGTTGTGGCAGTCCTGTGTGTTGTCCAGGTTGAGACACTTCAGTCCCTCTTCAGCATCACAGGTCAGTGTCTGGCCCAGTGCCATGGCAGGGATGAAGGCTGTGGTGGTCAGGATAGGCTTAGTTAGATAAGATTAGGTGAGGCTTGATCTGGTTTGGTTAGGGAGGAATGAGGTTGGATAGAGAAAGATGTGAGGAGCAAATTTACTCTGTCTCTTCAGTTTAAGCTAGGTTAGATTTCATTAGATTACAGTAGGTTAGATTATATCAGCTTAGGTTTGGGAATGAAGGTTGTGAGAGGGAGGAATGGAGAGGGAGAAGATTAGGGGTGAGGACAATGTCTTTCCTAATTTCTAGTTTATTTACCCTCATGGTATAAGAAGTGTCAATGAATTCACAGATCAAACAAACATTTTAACATAATTTGAATACGAACTTTCCTATTTATTTTGCTCTTGCTTCTTTAGCTCATGAGAAAATGGAAATAGTATTTTCCTCACATGCTACTGTTCCTCCAAATGTAACAAACATCATACAGTCTCTTCATCAACATCCCTACTTGCTCTAAACAAGCATGAAGAAGGATTGAAATGTTGCAACCCCACTCAGAATGATAAATAATGCACATGATGGATGGATGTTATTATTGGTTCATGTCAATTATCTGTCAGGGTCTTAACCTACAATGGAATATACTGTACACAGCAGTAGAGGATGGTTGATAATCCTGAGTACTCACTGGTGGCCTCCCTGCAAGTGGCATTGATTGGATTCTCACACAGGAACTCCTTGCGAGTACTCAGCTCGGCCAGACTTAGAATGACGCCCTCACTGTCTCTCTCCTCCTTCTTATAAAATGGTGACCAACTATCACAACTGTTGGAGAATACCAAGTAAGAGTAGTGTAATGGGCTGGGCCTAATACAGTATTTGTAGTTACCTTATTGTATTATTTTAGAAGATGAGTACTGTATATGCTAGGGAAAATGAGAATGAGATGGAGGAGGGAATCAAGAAAACAACATATAAATGTAATGTGATGTGGAATGACAATAGAGGGTGTTGGTGGCTACATGGTCATGGTCATCCCTAGTGTCAAGACAAAGATTGAAATATTGGCAAATCTGATATATTTACTATACAGTACAAATAAATATGAAGTGGACATTAGACCTAGAGGGTGAAGGAAAGACATTGTGTCAGGTTTACTAACTGACCACTAAATACAATAATCCATTACTGTCCTTTGATAATGTTAGGCACAACATGACAAGTTTCTGTATATGACTCTAAGGCCAAACTGTGACTATATTCACATCTCTGATTGGGTAGCCTTTGGCTCTGCTTTTATCTTGCCCATAAAAAAGAACAATAACTCACATGGCAGGGAGAGTAACGGTGGGGTAGGTGGCCACGGTGGTAGGGGCAGTTGTTGTCTCCGCCTCCTCTGTTACCCATGTGGTGTACTCTTCAACACCAGCAGTGGTCTCTTCTTCAATACAATCTGCAGATGCCAGCTCACACTCCACTGCATTGTTATTACAACTGCATGTCTGGCACTGACCTACTGGATGCTGTACACCAGGCTGAATAGGGCATAGAAATATACAGATAGTAGTGACAGCAAGTGGTGTAATACCTTATCTAGTTATGTAAATGTTTGACATGGACTGGTTTGTATTACAATATCCAAATATGATAAGAAATGTGGATATCACTTAATTTTCTCCAAAGTAAGATAATAAAAAAACAATCCCAACACCCTATGGATATTATGAAGGACAAATCATTATTGTTGCTGTTTGGGGACTCACCTGGAGCACATTGCCATTAGGGAGGCGACAGGTGCACTGCTGGAAGGTGACACAGGTGCGTTCATCTAACATGAAGTATCCTTGGGGGCAAGTCAACTCATCCATCTCCTTCACACACCCTGGTGCACAATCTCCTTCACCCTGTGCCAGCCCAACCCAAGAAAGACAGTGTTCAGATCATACTCCTGGCTATAAACAAAAGATTTAAGCAGACCAACCAACTACTGTTTGCATTCTTCTATTTATCTCAATGCTAACTACGGTAATCATCTCTGCCTAGCCAATTATCTTATGACCAAAAAAATGGCAGTGTTTACCACTTACCCTTTAATACTGTATACCATAACACTCCTACCCATAAATATAAACCAGCCAGTATCTTTAAAGAGCATACATTTTTCACACTTTTGGCTCAAGTTTAGAATTCATTTTTGTCACTAGAGAGAATCCAGATGGGATGCACATTACCCATTTAAGTATGCAATTTCTTTTTTGTGAGATAACTTTTAGATGCATTAACGAAACCGGCTATAGTTGGTGGTTTAGTGTATATGTTATAAACAAGACAGCCTTTTTCACCTACCAGACAGTATCCATGTTGGCGTAGGACCGAGGAATAATACATACACACCCTCTGACACGGCATGGCACACTGCTGATAGGTTGAATCCGGAGGGCAGGCTGGTGGGGAAGATACCAAGAAATGTAGGATTGTATCAATGGTGGAGAAGAGTAACTTGGTGACCTTTTAATTTGTAGTAGCTTTTTATTTCTCCTTGGGAGCTTCAAAACATACCAGAAAAACATTTAGAGGTTCCCTGAGGACAACAATAAACAAACTAAACATGAGAAAACATTACTATACTAATGTACCAGACTTACAGAAATCTGAAAGCATTTATAACTACTGTACAGCCAAGAGTGTCTGCAGGATATTTGCAGGAGGGAGGAGAAATATTTAGATTAAGATAAACAGTAATCAGGGGATGATAATGTAGCAAAATCAAGTTACACATGTTTCTCTATCACATCCTAAGTGTTGCCAGATGCTTTGAACCATAACTAGCATAGCTGGGATAAAAAAAATAGTTAATTTTCCCAAAAAGTTCCTCCACCTACTGTACTCCTGGCAGGGTCTTACCACTAAACTCAACCTTTCCCTAAATCCAGGATATTCAATATTAATGACTGGGTACACCATTACTTCTTTTATGTACCCAATGGTTGCACACTGTACATAATCGTGAATTGTAATTGAAAGTTCTACACATAAATATGCTATATCAAGGACCTACAGTACTGTATGAGGCTACTGTACTGAACTGTACCATTGCAACTTACAGTCATTGAGAGTGGGAAGTTCAGTAGTAACATTGGTATAATCTTCAGCAGTGTAGAGAGTGGTGGTGCTGACTGATGGAGCTATAAGAGATAAAGAGGAGGTGAGGTGCAAATATGAACAGTGGGTTGTTGAAACAATAGCTTTATAACAGATATATTCATGATTAAATATATAAGACTGTTAATAAAATAGCTGATGATGAATAAGAATGGACTTCATGATACATTTAGAGAACTGTAGGTACAGTATAGTAAAAATTACAAACATGCATTACTGGCATTACATTTTTTGCACTTAGAGAACAAAGAGAACTTGTAAATACAAAGAAATCTAAAACCACTGTGTGTCAGACAAAGCAAGGGTGAAGACATACTTGTGGTGCCGACAGTCAGGAACTGGTCATGAGCATCGATTATCTCCCTACAGTCACACCAAAGACGAACCTCATAGTCCTGGCAGTGGGAGAGAAGAGTACAATTGTAAACGAATGCTGAATTTCAATATTTTTTTCATTGTAGCAACATGAACAGAAAAAACATCATTAACAAAAGAGTGTGAGGGTGAGCACATGATATTTTCTATAGCCTACTCTTCTGTAGTGCATACATGTAGTAAGTATACAGAGTCACCATCATAAAGGCAAACTGTGATTTGATCAAAGTATGTCATCCAAGAGTCAAAAGTCAAGCATAAGCAAAACAGATGTAACTTTATAATACTGACTGTGGACATCTACCAGACACTAAAGAAAAACAGGCGTTAATATAAAGCTGTCTTCATACTGTGTGTCAACCTGAGCAAGAGAAAACCGAGTGTACAGTGTACTATAAAAATGAGTGCAAGTGTTGGCACATTTTATATATATATACAGTACTATTATTTTTTACCATACATATAAATGAAGGACCTGTGAAACTGTTGGCAAATTAGAGGCACTTGGAAAAAGGAAAATAAAACTGCAGTATCTCAGTAATTTATTTGTGACAATTTTTTTTTCCTGTATTAGCTTATATTTTGTCAACATCATAGGTTACTTTTGATGGAGAGAAAAATGAAGTGAACAGATGGAAACAATGCAACCAAACAAGATACTGGAGAGAGAAATGTACACTGACCTTACAGTCCTCGGAATTCTGGGAACGGAGACATTGGAGTCCTGTTCTTCGGCTACAAGTTACCTGCTGGCCAGCCTCCTCTGGGGTTTGGTGGCCTGGAGAACATGATACAAAGATAAGAGTTAGTAAGAAAGCAAATGAATGAAAGAGAAAAAGTTAATAAGAAAGCAAATGAATGAAAGAGAAAAAACAGATGGAACAAAAGGAGAAAGAAATTGAAAGAACATAAAGAAAAATATCTAAGAGAGGTAAAAGAACTGTCAGCCTTATGGGTAGCCTACCTGAACCCTGGAAGGTGTAGCTAATATCCCTATGTTGTTCATTCATTTAATAATCCCACACTTATAACTCCCTTGGAACCATATGCTGACAGTCCCACAGAGTACGGTACAGTATATACATTCTGGATGCAGTAGAAACATAACTGGTCCTGTACAGTTTACATCCAAAATTCATATCTACACAATGTCAAAAATCTGAATTGTCTAACAGAGTATTGACCTCATTATTTAATAAGCATAGAAACGATCATTAGTGGAAATATTTCAGTTTTGAGTGAGACAATTAGGATATTTAATAGAGTCATACTTACACACTCATTACAATAAATGATGTAGCTAGTTATGGATCCCTGTACATAAATCATCATAATATCAGAAACAAAAGCATTAAGTAGCTACTTATCTCCTCTAGTTAGATTAAATTGTAACTCAGTACTGTATATGTTAGGTATATGGAAGGCAGGGCATTTGCATCATCAGCTGCCATAACACGTGAGAAATGCAACATTCAATACTCACTTCCCTTGACGCGACACTCTATTTTCTGGGGGTAGCGGCAGATCTTTGGATATTGAACCATCAATTCCGTGATTAACTCCTGCTCATTTCCGTCAGGTCCAGGTTCTGACGAGCTCACCCATGAACCCCACGTGTTGTCACACTCAAAGCTCAGCTATATAAACAACAATAACAACATCAGAAAAAGCTTTAACTCCCATAGTGTAAGTGAGTATAGTATAGTGACTCCTCACATGAATAAAACTGTATGTATTTATTTCTTTATACCGTGCAGGATAAGTTAAAAGTCAAAACTACTGTACTGTACTAAGAAAAGAGTTAACACAAGTGTCTCTTTAACTGCAAGTATTAAATTTCTAGCAAAACATATCTGGAATTAAAAGAAAAAAAAACCTCAAAGTTTCAATGTGTCATTTAATAAAACCTTAGGAGTACTGAAAGAATATGTGTGCATTATAGATGTTGCTCTTCTTTCGGTATTCCCAGTTCATTTTACTGAAAGCAGTTAACTACAGCAAACTATATCTCTCTGTGTGTGTTGACATATATTGTACAGTCATGTTAAAAAATAATCATCCATATTGGGGTACCTCACCTAAGAGTTTGACAGCTTCCCTTTGTTCCTTAGGTGATAAACTTTCCAATAAATAGGTTTGGTACCATCTCTTAATTTAATACAAGCAGCTACACACTACTTAAAACAATAACATTATAATATGTGAACATGAAAACATAGACAGTAAATTGTTAGAGATACCCATATGTGGATGATTATTATTGACCACGACTGTATATTGCAATGGCTGTGCTGAAGGCATATCTGAAATTTATAATGAATACTGTACAGAATCATAAATCAAATACAAACACTACAATATTATGTTACAGTATCACTACAGGTTGTACATTGCCTGTGGGTTACATAATAATATAGACAGTCATGATCAAACTTCAATGTACCGAACCCCATACTAACAATTCTATGTTAACTATGATACTACATTTACATTATACATTTGTTTTTAATTAAAGTGATGGTATGGGGTACACAATTTAGAATATGAAGTACTGTATTGTATGGGGCTTTTGAATGAACACAAAAACATAATAACTTTGTTGCCCAAAAAGTTTATTTAATGGTAAGGAAGTGCAGTATGGTAGTGGAGAGAATTATACTGTTAAGTTTGTGCTATAATGAAGGTTAAGGGGGTGTGGGAGTAGGGGACAGGCTTGGGGGGGGAATGGAGGGGTGCGGGAATAGGGGGACAGGCTTGGGGTGGGTAGAAAGCCTGTCCCCCTATTCCCGCACCCGCCCACTAACCCCCCAAGCCTGTCCCCCCCAAATCCCCCCCCAGCTTGTCCCCCTATTCCCCCCCCCCCTTGACTATATGTGTTCCTTACCGGTGCTGTTACGATGACACCCGGTGGTACTGTGGTGACGCAGGAAGAGGTGTCACATCTGAGCTGGTTGCTGGTACACTGACACTTCTCGCACTCCTCCACTTGGAACCCTCGACCAGGCTGCAAAACAAAACAAAAAAAAACATAATAACAAACAATCCACAATATATTCCATCCCTCTACAACAGCAAACCTCCCATAACTTGTACCATAAAAACACTATTAACACCTCATTAAAATCTAAATGCACAAAAATGAAGGCAAATATCCCCGATCTTTTGGTGGCTGTAAAGTACAAACTGACACACTACAAAAAAGAAATACTGTATACTCACCGGGGCTGACATGCCATTGGGAAGGTAACAGTTACAATCCTGAAGTGACACACACTTATCATTGTCCACAAGGTACTGACCAGGAGCACATGCCTGCCCCAGGACCATATCAACACAACCTGGTGCAAACTGACTGTCCAGCTGAAAGAAAATAAATATATACATTTACTGTAGACAGCAACATACTGTAATTGTAAAATAATTCGTTTTTAAAGTCTAATACTGTACAATTACAGTAATACACAATATTAACCTTGCAAAAATACATCAAATTCACTACAGTATACTGTATACAACTAAATAGATTTTATATGTAAAGTATAAAAGACAAATTACACCATACTTGGTGATGAACATACAAATAAAACTATGCAAGTGAAAGTTTTGTGTCAAACCATAAAAAAACTTACCAGACAAATGCCCATCTTCATAAGGATGGCTCTGTAGAAGTGGCACACAGAATCACACCTGATGGCTCGGGGGTCATACCTGTATCCAATCTTGCAAGCTGGGGAAGCAAGAAAAATGCAACACATTATAGTCTGAATTCCTGTAAATATCCACAGCTGATATTGCAATGTCCAGCCATGATTGGTCAAAGCTTACCATTCACAAGTCAACAGTCAGGCAATTAGCAATTAGTCCCAAGCAGTGGACAGTTACCATCAACTATAGAACAATGGACTATAGGATTAAGGATGGGAGTGACAATGAAAGGACTGGTGTCAGAGGCAGATCACCAGTCACATGAGTGAACAAAGTGAGAGTGTACAGAAGGGAGAGAAATGCAAGTGGTAGGGGAGTTCTTAACTTAATAAAGGAGTGTTGGAATAGGGAGGACTGTCAATTCATCTGTCAGAGGTGGCCACAGAGGGAGTGAAGCATAAGAGATACTGTACATATAGAGTATAACTGCAAAATTTTCATGAGCAGCACACTGACCTTAGATTGATAAGCATTGTCTACTGAAGCAGATTGCCTTGGGAAGCATGATGTTATGTACTCATCAAAATACAGCACTAGGTTCATGTTTCAAAATTCTTCTAATATACAGCACAGGTTTTGTTTATGGCATAAATGGAACTGGAAGAATATGTGTATGCTGGAAGGTAACTCACTGGCATCAGTCGTGTAGGGTGTAGTGAGGACGGTGACGTTACGAATGTCTTCATAAGGGGTGGTCGAAAGTGGAGTGGTGGTGGTTGGTCTAGTTGCCTCTGTAACATATATATACACTGTACATGGTTCACCCCTTTGGTAAAATTATATTATATTATTGATTCAGGCTAATTTTAGGTACAGTACAGTATATCAAAATGGAACAGATATTTTTTAGTGTGTGTGTGTTCATAAGAATTACTGTACAACTCACCACAAGAGCAAAGAACCCTGATGGCATAGTCCTGACACTCTCCACCCCTTCCTTGCTGGTAATTCCTACACACGAGGCCGGAGGTTGTAGAACACTCTACATACTGATCATCACTCTCTTCATAGGAAACCAATAGACTAGTAATCCGTTCTAGCTCTCTTCGTCCCCAACCTTTTCTGCCCTTCCGTCCGCCGCCTTTGCCACGGCCCTTTGCTCCTCTGCCTGGAGATCTTTCCGGCCTTTTGTGGAACTGACACTGGATGTCTTTAATGTGCATATCATCACAGAGGTCATATCCAAGATCTCGAATCTTCTCAAAGCTCTCAAAGTCTCCATTATCTGTCTCAGGATGCGAAACATTGAACCATTCAGTCCAGATGTCCCCAGTACATTCCCCAACTGTAACAGGAGGTAAAGCAGCACAATCCGGCCTCTCACGAAGTACATTATACTCATGGTCACACACAAGGTTACTCGGGCTAAAGAAGGTCCCAGGACCGCACTCCTTGGTGATGTACTCTCTCCCATTGGCTGTTGGGGCACATTCATGGAACTTGCGACAGTCAGTTCGGTGTTCCTTAATTTGTGGATCTGCATTAGTGCATTCCTCAGGCTCCTCAACTTCTGGTGGTATGATTGGTCCCGGGGGCAGTGAAGTTACTACAGGTCCAAGTGGTGTTGTGAGGGTGGTTGAGGAGGTAACCAAGGGAGGTACTGCAGCAGTTGTAGTCGTCAGAGAGCAGTCACAGAAGAAACGAATCTCATAGTCATAGCAGTGGTCAGGTGCCTGGAGGTCATCATTGCACTGTAGACCATTGTTAGTGTTACAAATGATGCCGTACTGGTTAAGTACATCAGCAGGCAATCCCATACCCACTACCTGGCACTCAGTGTTCACAATTTGGTGAGCGTCACAGAAGGCATACTTGGTAGACAGAGAACGCAAGTCATCCATGTCATCCCAGTTTTCAGGGTTGGGAGTGTGGGTGTTCATCCATTCAGTCCACCCGTTTACACACTCCTGAGGGCCAGTTACCTCAGGAGGCCATGTTTTGGATATGTATGGAGCCGGTGTTGACATCACCTTGTCACAACCCTTCAGTTCCAGCCTAAGGGAGATGGCACCATGATAGTCAATAGGTATGACCCTGATGTAACGAGCAAATACAGGCTCTGGGAACAAATTAATTACTGGCGTTGAACTGTCGCTGTTTCCAACAAATTGCCTGGAGTATGCAGCATCTGGTTCCCTGATGTCCTGCCAGGAGGCCCCAGTGTCAGAGTACTGAATCCCAAATGCAGACAGGTATTGGTCTAAGTAAGGATGTCCCTGTGTCACAACTCCCGTCACTTCCTTCACTTCATCAAGGTCTACCTGAAGCCACTCCTCCTCAGGTCCGCTTAGCCCGGCCGCTGTCCACGCCCAATCAGCATCAAGACGGGCGGCATGAGGCTGGTCATCAGGAGTGCGGAGAGAGGAGGCAGAGATACGGTCGTTGGGGATAAGCCAGTCCTTCATACCAAGGCCATCTTGACATTCACACTGGCACATCACACGCACCTCGTAGTCTTGGCAGTACTGTTGTCCAGCTGTCATAAAGAGAAACATACACACTATAGTCTCTCCATATTAATAGGCAAATCTGCTTTCTCTAACAAACTTGGTTCATGAGTCCCACCCTTTAAGTTAAATTAAATGTATGAGAGTTTTTGCGTCCGTTAAAGTGAAGATTAGTAAGTACTGTATATTATTTTCTAAAACACAAACACTGCTGTAATATAATGTACATTAATTCACAATTACAGAAGTGTCAATGATTGTCATAATTGTCAATCTTTCAGTGTCACAAATTTATCAAAGGCTAACAAATACACAAATAAGTTATGTGAACAATATCAGTCATCTTACATCACATTACTTTATTGAGTGGAAGGTGGCAGAACCAGTCATCGCATTTCAGAGCACATACAGTTATACAATTCTTATCTGTAAATTTCGTACTCCATCTCTATTCTGCTCTCCCAGTTACTCTCTGTTCCTTTTCTATCCTCTTCCTTACATCCAGTCCCAGTTTACCGAAATATAAATATGTACCATATATAATAATTATATAAGAGTAACATTGAAGCCACAGGGGAAGACAGCTCTACCCAGGGAGGTACAGTACAGTACTGAACTACATCTCCATATGTTACTACAATTTTGGAATTGTCTCCCACATTTTTTCTGTCTTTAACATGGGAGGTATGAGGACAACACATTCATGGAAATAATGACTTATACCAACTGTATTTCAAACCATGAATATCCCCTTTTCCAGAGGCCTATGATCCTAATTACTGTATACCACCACTGCCAATTATGTATTCTTTCCAGTCCATCAAATCACCTCCATTCTCTGTGATATCTTACATTTCAGCTTAGGTGTAGTCAGTTAATACACACTATAAACACTACTGTAGTGATTTAGTTAGTGTGTTTTGGGTAATGTTAGTTGGAAGCCTTACCATTGTTCCTGCAGCGAGCACCATTCTTGTCGCAAGTGACGAAGGATTCCACTTCACCTCCAAGGACCGGTCGACACTCCACCTCAGAGATGTAATGGTCAGGGCAGAAATCGCTGGTCTAAGGAGAACAAACAAGGAGCCATTAATGCACAGTCAACAAGGAGCCATGAATGCACAATCAACACAACCAATAAACTACTACAGTACAGGTACACTCTTTGCACTTTAAATGATACAATAATGTTGGATGAAAGGCATTTGAAAATGTTTAAAGACTCTTAATTAATAAATCCCCTAAAATAACAGCTTATATACATCTTAGATACCCTGCTTTTGACTAACACAAGAAAATTTCAAATGTCAAAGGAAAACCACCATCTTCCAAAGAGGTAAATAAAAAGAGGGTAGAAAAAAAAAAAATCATTAAGGGGATGTGGGAATCGGGGCAGGCTTGGGGGGGTGGGGGGGGTAGAAAGCCTGTCCCCTATTCCTGCACCCCCCTAACCCCTCCACAAGCCTGTCCCCCTACTCCTGCACCCACCAAAAACCCCTGACCCCCCTAAGCCCCACCCAAGCCTGTCCCCACTATTCCCTCACCCCCTTAAACAAACAACCACTATTTGGGGCGATTCTTCACACACCTTGCGTATCTCCAGGATGGATTCAAATTCTCCGTTAGCGTTGGGTGTGTGTGTATTGAGCCACGGCGTCCATCCCTCGTCCTCACAGGTCAGGCGTGGAGGCGGGGTCATGGGTGGCCTGACAAACAGATGTATAGTAAAGGTACAGTTATGAGTTGAGGTGGTGAAAGCCTGATTTGAGGTAGACATATGCATACTGTATGAGGTATGAAACAAGGTGGAAGAATTATTTGAGGTAACGTTAGAGATACCTGTATGCATACGAGGTACGTAACAATTAAAACTGAGAGTACGTAACAAGAAGAGTACAGTACAGTACGTAATTACAAATACTCACACAACCGGAGTTACGATGGGTGGAGGAGTAACAGGCGTGGCAGGGGTGGCGGTTATGGTGGTTTCTAGGGTCGTCAAACCTGGAAATACATACATACTCTACTGTACACCCCAGCAATATTATCTATACCCACTGTGATTGTAGATATTATTATATTGTACTGTAATGTTTAGAGGCACATTAATTACTACTGGAGATGTAGTTATGTCGTCAAACATGAAAATACATACACCCCAGCCCCCAGCAATATTATCTATACCCACTGTAGTTGTAGATACAGTATTATTATATTGTACCGTGTAGTAATGTAAATAAACTATGATTACATTCCTTACTGACACTGTACCAAGATGCAGTGCTTTATAACTAAAATATGTATTCTGTCTGTATGAGTAATGCAATACAATAAACAAAATAGTAATTCATCTGGTCTTGCTGCTCTGGGTTATGAAATCAGGCCATTTTACACATAATATTTGGGACCCCTTAATTAAATATTCTTATCTGCCTAAATTATGAATATTACCAAAGAAACTGCCTAAAAGAAATTATGCACATTACCAAAGAAACTGCCTAAAAAAAAAAAAAATACTGTATGTACATTACCATAGAAACGGACTAAAAATAAAAAATAAATATATATACCTATTTACTGATAAAACAAAAATAAATAAATAAATAAAATAATGCACTCACTGCAGTCACAGAGGAAGGCGACCTCATAGTCCCAGCAGGTGTTAGGTGCCGGAGTATCACGTGGACCTTGGCACCTTAACCCTCCTTGGTCCAGGCCACAGGTAACACCCACCTGTTCTGTGTGTGGTCTGTGGGTGCCAACACTACGGCACTTGATGTCTGTTATCTGACTCTTGGCACAGAACCCGGCATTACTCCTTGGCTGTAATAACAGGATGTGTACATGTAATATAGTGTGTATACGTGTGTGTAAATGTAATAGAGTACAAATGTAATAGTGTGTAAATGTATATGTAGTGTGTACTGTAATAGTGTGTATACGTGTGTGTAAATGTAATAGTGAGTAAAAGTAACAGAGTACAAATGTAATAGTGTCTAAATGTATAGTGTGTACAGTGTACATGTAATAGTGTGTATAAATGTAACAGACAATAAACTAATGTAGATTAATCATTTCTAAAGTACTATAATCCATCATGGTAATCATTCATTTATATCCTACCTGCGTGAGTCTTTCCATAGCAACAACAACAACAACAACTCTCCATCATCGAACTCATTTATATCCTACCTGTGTGAGTCTTTCCATAGCAACAACAACAACTTCTCCATCATCGAACTCATTTATATCCTACCTGTGTGAGTCTTTCCATAGCAACAACAACAACAACTCTCCATCATAGAACTCATTTATATCCTACCTGTGTGAGTCTTTCTGGCACCGTCTCCCTGTCAGAGTTCTGCCTGAAGATGATGGGTTTGTTGTCACTGACCCATTCCGACCACCCATTCCTACACTCTCCCTCCCATTCCTCATAGGGTGTGGTCGACTCATTGGCTGGTGGTGGTGGTGGTGGGGAGGGAGTGGTGACACGAGGGGCGGGGGCAGGTGTAGATGTAGTGGTGGAGGGGGTCATTGTCGTTGGGCAGGGGGTACCTCGGCACAGCTTCTTCTTCCTTGAGCAAGTACTGCACGTGTGGAGAGAGGAAAGAAAGGGGAGATAAGATATTAAATTAAGGCTATATAATGTTTTGAAGAGTGGGTGTATGGGGTTGGTATACAATAGAAGGAATGGTATTGGTACAGAAATTGATATAGAAGGATTAGAATGGAGTGAATTTTAAGTAACTACCTAACAAACAAACCAACTAACAAACCAACAAACAAAACCAACTAACCAGGTATGACAGTCATCCTGGGTAATAATGTCACCCTCCATGTACACCTCTCCGTCAATCTCCATACACTTCTTCTCACAGTCGGCCCTGGGTACACACTCCTGGTCTGACAGGCTCTTGTATACTTGGTCTGGGGGGCACACATCCTTGCCACATCCTGGGGGGCGCGGCAGAGAGGAAGGGGGGAGAGAATAAATGTAAATAAAATAGATATGGTAGAGGAAGGGGAAGGAGAGAATAAATGTAAATAAAACAGATGTGGTCGAGGAAGGGGAATGAGAGAAAAAAAAAAAACAGGTGGAAGAGATCTAACCATAATAAAAAAAATAGATATGGACGAAAATAAGCCTAGAAAAAAAACCCTTCAGAAATGAACAGGGTGGGGAGTGGAAGAGATCAAACATAATAAAAAACACACACACACACACAGATAGGGACGGACATAACTATAATTTATAATAAGGGATAACAGGACTACATGTATACAATAATTCTCCTACCTTCAACACAGGCGTCCTGGGTACAGAGTGGAGGGCTGGGGTCGAGTAGGGTATCACAGGACTCCTTTGGGCAGGTGGGTATGCAAGGCTCGTAGTGCTCACACGACTCGTCACATTGCATAGCTGTTAGGATGTGTGTAAACAACATTATTTATTACATACACACACACACACACACATACATACATATACAGTATATATTGACCTCTCACTGTACACACACACACACATACAAAGTGGAGGGAGGACAAAGAGAGAGGAAAAGTGGATGGAGAAGAGAGGAAAAGTGGAGAACGAATGAAATGAGTGCACGTGTGGCAGAACCAACAGTAATAATCTGAGAGTACGTACGGCAGAGGTGAGGTGTACGCCATCTGATGTGTACGCCGTGGATGCTACACTCGTGTGCGTAGGCTGCAATGGCCGTACACAGACACTCACAGTCCCCTCCCTGGTTACACCCACAAGCATCGAACTGACACCTGCAACACACACACACACACACACACAGGAATGTAGAGTTAATTAAGGGTGTTATAATCTTGTGGAATTATGCAATAAAACACACTTCATTTTTTATTTTAATTTACTTACAGTATTTGATTTGCACAGACTGACCTCTCATTGTACAGTATACACACACACACACAAACTGAATCTCAATACATACACACACACTGAAACTGAATCTCAATACACACACACACAAACTGAATCTCAATACATACACACACACACTAACCTCTCAATGTATGCCTCAACAGGAACTTCAGAGTGACAATGTGTAAACTCAGGTGACTTGAGAATGGCACACTTCTCAGCAGCCCATACCTTCCTGTGGGGGTGGTGGGCGCAGGTGTCCTGGTGGTGGGGGGAGCAGGAGAGGGGGGGCATGGGTCAGTAAGGTGGTGGGGGGTGAGTGGATGAATTTATGTAAGATGGAGTTAATAAATTCACCAACAAAGTACAGTACAGTAATTCCAATGGGAGATCTTATTACAGTATTGTGTCTTAAATGATTTGCTGTCTTTTAATTAAGTATTCGAATCACACCTGTATACTTATTAGTGCATACTCGTGACTGTACATACATTGATGAGGATGCTGTCGGGGCAATAGTTCTGGAGTCGCCACGAGTCACCAAAGATCCGAACCGACACTTCGCTGGAGCCGCCCGAGGGAGTCTGGAAGTCGTCCTGTTCATCCCCGTTGTAGTTCCCGCAAAGACCTCGTACCTGTAGTTTACGGGACATTAATAAATAAATATAAGGTGGGGGAAATATTATAGGGGACATAAAATCAATAAATATAAGGAGGGGGTATAGTACACACATAAAGGAAATATTCACAGAGCACACACACACACACACATCTCTGACCTTGTTCAAAGTACACGCACACAAGAGGGACACACACACAAACACACATCACACTCAAGCACACACAAACGCACAAAAATACACAGACAGACAGACACACAGTACACACAAACAAGCACAAACAAACACCCACCCACCCACCCACACACACACACAAACATACACAGACCCAAACATTCACACAAACACAAACACATCACATCCCATCTCTAACCTTGCCCTGCCAGCTCGGACTGAGACGTAGGTAGGTTCGTGTTCCCTTGTCCCATTGCAGAACCAGTCCCATGTCAGCCACCTCAGCAAACACAAACAAACCAGCCTCACGGATGATGGTACGGGTCATATTCCTGGTGGAGGTATAATAATAAGGTGATGGAGGTATAAGTGAGGATGAGGTGATGGAGGTATAAGTGAGGATGAGGGGATGGAGGTATAAGTGAGGATGAGGTGATATTCCTAAGTTTCTAAGTTTCTAAAGTATAAGTAACTGTATAGTTAATTCATTATATTCCTAAGCTTTGATATGTTTACTGCATATTATATTATCATCAGGTATTTTTTCTTTTCATTCACTCCTTTGCTTTGCTTTGCTTTGTTTTACACGGCACTGACTGACTGACTGACCTGGTCGGCGGTGGCTTGTTGCGTGAGAACTCGACCACCTCGCGTTGATCTCCCGTCCCCACCCTCAACGTTACGGATTTTGCACACGTCACTCCGTCTGTACCACACGGCACATTCTGTCAAAAACAAAAGCCACACACACATATTGGATCAAAACAAAAGAGAGATGAAAGAAGTGTTAGTGGATGCTGAGCGAGTAAGATTAAATTACAGTATACAGTAAACATACATGAGAGAAAGAAGAAAGATATATATGAAAGGTGTGAAGTATGAAAGAAGAAAGATATTATGAAGGGTCTGAAATCTGAGCGAGTAAGATTAAATTATATCGTAAACATGAGAAAAAAGAAGAAATATATAAATGAAGGGTGCATGTGAAATCTGAGAAAGAAAAAAGATATCATGAAAGATGTGAAATCTCAGTACCGACCTGTATAGTAACTTCGAAGGTGTCAGCCCTGGACGCCTTTCCCTTGGCCAGGAGGTAGTCACAGGTGCCATGGAATTCGTACATGCGGCCGTCGAAGGTCTTGTAGTGAGAGTCTCCCCAGGCGGTGCAGATGGAAGGACAGTCTTCTTCTGTACACAGCCACATCCCACCTTCACACGTGCTGTTCGGGACATTACAAACATTACATAGAATTGTTTGTACTATGTATATAAATGGACTGGTAGTATGCAACCTAGCTGAAACATTGTCTCTCTGTGTTTCTCTCTGTGTGTCTCTCTCTCTGTCTGTCTCTCTCTCTCTCTCTCTCACACACATACACACGAATACACATACAACCTAGCTGAAACACCTCTCTCTCTCTCTCTCTCTCTCTCTCACACACACACACACACACATACACACACAAATACACATACAAAACGAAAACGAGGGACTTACCAAGTATTACACTCCTCAGTGATGATGTCTCCTTCCTGGTAAGATCTTCCTCCATGGTGACAGGGACATTGGTTGTGAGGTATACACTCTTCCGTATCCACATTCCTCACGAATCCTTCAGCACAAACACACCCGGGACGACACAGCTCTCCCGCCATGATATCCAAGTGCATCGTCTGTTTTGGAGGTGAAGGAAGGGGGCCGGTCCAATTATGTCATGTTAGTCGTGAAATAGAGGAAATAGATATACATGTACATACATTCGTCCTATAACTTGTATGTTTATTGGGTTGATATGTAGGTACACTCAAGCAAATATCAAAACAGGATAATCGTATAATTAGTTCACTAGTAAGTCAAATTATTCGAAACTTCAACAACACCTTGGTACAAGGTGATAGTGGTGGATCAGGGTCCAAGGAGTCTTGGAAAGCAACTGAACAGAGTTAAAAAAAGTGTGTCTTCTAAACCTCTCTCAACGTTGAGAATGGTTTGAAAAATTCACTTGTTGGAACTCTTGTTTAGTTGCTCTCTAACACTCCTTGGACCCTGATCCACCACTATCACCCATGGCTGTACGTTTTAAAGGCAGAGACACATGCAACCTGGACGATATAGATAGATATGTATAATATGTGTGTGTATGTATATACTGTATGTAAGTACCGTTATGTATTTATGTGTCTAACTGTACCTGACATGTGCGTTCCTCCTCAGGTAAACAGTCAATGTAAGCCAGGTGTCCCTCTTCCGGACATCTCATCTGAGGGGGACCAATCTCCATGTCTTCAGGTAATGGATCCCAGCAGTTCCATCCGGCGTTGAAACACTCACTAAAAAAAAGTGTGCAAATTAATAATGAGGCGTTAGTTAGTTAGAGCCATGGAGTTCACAATACAACATCAATCTATTAAAAGTTTCCTAAAGCACGAGGGAGTTTTAGCTTCACATAGGCTACGTTTACTAAAAGTTTCCTAAATCATATGTTTACTAAAAGTTTCCTAGAGCAAGATGGATGGAGTTTCACATACATTCACTAAAAGTTTCCTGGAGCAAGAAGGAGTTTTAGCCTCACATACGTTAACTAAAAGTTTCATAAAGCCTCACATACATTTATTAAAAGCTTCCTAGAACAAGATGGAGTTAGCATCACAATATTTTCTTAAAATTTCCTTGAACAAACAAACAATTTGAATAAAGATATTGTACAAATTAACAATGTTGTGATGTAGAACAAACAGGAGAGACATGCTGAAGGGAGAGGAGAGTGGACCATGTATGTATGGAAGGAAGGAAGGAGTGTTTAAACTGGGAAAACTGGAGACACTTTTTGTTTTTCCTTCTACTTCTCCTTCTCGGATATGTCAGAGTTAGAGATAAATAGATACATAGATAGATAGATAAACATCAAAAGTATTCCTTAACTGACAAACTAATAAATTAATCAGCCAATCAGCTAACCAACCAATAAACAACTGAGTGAGAGTATGAAGACAAAAACCAAACAACAATCTAAAAAATCCAGCTAAATTAATTAATCAACTGACTAACTAAACACCCATCCAACCAACCAACCACGACGTAACTAAAAACACTATATACCCAACTCACCAAACCTTCTGCGATCCATCGGGTTGAGCCTGTAGCATCTCATAGCCTGGTTTGTATTCCTTGCCTTCGTAGACACAGGGACACTCAGTCACGGGTACACATATGCCGTCCGTGTCGAGGGAGAAGCCGTCCAGACAGTTGCAGCCTTCCGCACACTTCCTCTTGCAGTCCACGTTGGTAGCCAGGTCCAGGCAGGTGCGACCACAGCTGTTTCCACACACTTGGTACCTCTGGCCACCCGTGCAGTGAATACCTGTATGTGTGTCATGTAGAATTAATCGATTGATTTATTGTTATTAGGTGCCGCAACAGCGAGGTCATTTAGAGCCAGAAAAAGGTGATAGAGAGGTGTGGCAGGAAGGAAAGAAAGAAATGAGGGACACTTGAAGAACCAAAAAAAGCCAGTGACTAGGGCCGAAGGGGCGCCAAAACCCTTCGTGTGATGTAGAAGGACCAAGTGAGTGTTATTGCTTATGTCTCGAGTGAGTTATGGTAATCCTGTAATAGACATCACCTGTAGGCTATAATTATACGATGTAGTACACAATGAGGGTTAATTTTCTATCCATTATATGAATATCTAATCTTTCCCAAACAGTGAGAACACTTGTATGAAAACAAAGATGTGTATTATACTTCACTCAACACACCCCATACCCATACATACACACACACTCCACTCACTTCACTCCCCAAACCCACACTATAAACGCATCATCTGCCCACACTCTTCATTCCCTAGATCCACACTCCACTCACACACTCTACTGTAAACAAGACCTACTTACATACACACACTCCACTCAACACACCCCAGACTCACACATACACACACTCCACGCAACACACCCAAACCCATACACACACTCCACTCAACACACCCCAGACTCACACATACACACACTCCACTCAACATACCCAAACCCATACATACACACACACTCACACTCTACTCCAATAAACAAGACCCACCCACTTACCACACTCTCGTACTTCAGCCCTCCAGTCTATGATGATGCCCTTCCTGGTGCACTCCTTACTGTAGGCGGCCAGTTGGGGACAGAGACATCCATCTAACTTGGTCTCACAGGAACACATGTCGTAAAGGCAGTCACGGTAGTAAGGCTCAGGGTCCACTTCGAGGTGACACCCTGCACGATAAAAAAAGTAAATAAACATCAGATAACAACAGGTGACACCAGATAGATACCATAACAACACTAGATAGATAACATAACACTAGATAGATAACAACAACAACACCAGATAGATAACATAACATCAGAGTTGGGGATACTTGCTGCATGGCTGACAAACAATAGAAGGATCACTGTTGAAACTTAATTAAAAAAAGAGAGAGAGAGAGTGAGAGAGAGAGAGAGTTTGTCTTTCTGTGTGTGTGTGTGTGTGTGTGTATGAATAAACACCCCCACCACCAGTTTAAATCTCAGTGGAAAGAGTAGCAAAGATGAGGGAGGGAGAGTGTGTAAGTACAGGTGAACGGACTTGTGTTGTTGTGGTTGATTGTACCGCCAACAGGATGTATAAAAACGTGGATTAACCTGCTTGTAGTACGGGACCGACTCACCCTCCCTTTTTTTCCTCTCACACTCAGCAAGTTCCCATCAAAACAAAGACATTACAGTAGCACCGAGAAACCTAAGGGGAGAGCTAGCATACTTTCGGTACATTCATTGGAGTACATACATCCTCCAAAGTATGCCGGGAAACAGGACCAGATTAACAAAATTAATGGTATCCTGTTGCTTGGAATCGTTTGAAGGAATCAGTTGCTCCAGATTTACCAACACAAAACTTCCCCCTTAATTAAGAGGAGAGCATACTTTGGGTACATTGGAGTGTCTTGATTCCTCCAAAGTATGCCAGGAAACAGGACCAGATTAATACAAATAATTATGATGGTCTGTTGCTGAGACTATAGTTTGGAGGAATTATCATCTCCAAAAAGGACCCTGTGATTTTGTATGAGGCTTCTGATTCCTCCTGATCATGCCACGAAACAAACAAGCTCTTCAATATATAGGTGCATGGTGTTTCGTGACAATGTTTGAAGGACTCGTTTACCTCCAATGTCTGACTATAAAATCAAAATAAAGAAAAAGGAAAAAAATATTACTGGCAAAGAAATTAGACTTAAGTTTGGCACAGAAAACAAACATAAAAAAAAAAGAAATTAAATGGCAAAGAGATTATAAAGAAAAGGAAAAAACCAAACTTACTGGCAAAGAGGTTCGACTTAAGTTTGGCTCAGAAAACACACATAAAAATCAAAATAAAGAATGGCAATACAAACAAACTTACTGGCAAAGAGGTTAGACTTAAGTTTGTCTCAGAAAACACACATAAAAATCAAAATAAATAAAGAAAGGCAATAAAAACAAACTTACTGGCAAATAGGTTGGACTTGAGTTTGGCACAGAGTTTCTCCGCCACGGCCTTGTTCTGTACATGTCTCTCACACGGATTGGCCTCGTCAGACAGGGGGAGGTCAGGGCATCTCTGAAGAGGTCATGAAAACACCATAGAATTATTAACAGGAACACACACAGAGGTATACAGTCGGCAGCATAAGTTCATATCATTTCCACCTGTGTATGTATTAGGTATAGTAATGTTATAATACAATTTTAATGAAGAGATGACAGATATAGTAAAAAAAAAAAAAAAAAAAAAGTTCTCATATTGTAAATTACGTATGTTGTTGGAATATAAACTGGTTCAGAATGCAACTATCTGGTCATATAATATTATATGAGCAATATTAAATACATTAGATGGACGCGAATTGCTGCTGCCGGCTGTACATACATTCACATTTATTATACAGTGTCGTTCAATAGTCATATATAATGAAGTCAGGGATTGTTGGAAACTTTAATTGGTAGTCATTAAAAAAATTTCAGAGTTTACACACACACACACACCATCTCTCTCTCTCTCTCTCTCTCTCTCTCTCTCTCTCTCTACTCACCTCAGACGTCTTCCACTTGTTAGCAAAAGCGACGGGGTTCTGCTCAATGTCAGCCTGTGGGGTGAGGAAGTCGT